>JASKGM010033631.1:0-24777 GCA_034509205.1 Ceratonia siliqua
GGAACCGAACAAGGGGGTTATATAACAATTATAAAGTTTTTTTTTCTTTTTTTTTTTAAAGGAGTTCATTACAAGTTATGTCCCCCTTAAAGAAGAATTCGTCCTCGAATTCTAAGAAAAATACTAAGATTCATTCAGCAAGGGAACCTACTGAATAAGAATGGGTAGCTCTCTTTCATGAGGACTTCTGATTCCCATGTCACATCTTCTTTCCCATGGCGTTCCCAGATCACCTTCATCGAAGGGTATTCCTTGGACCTAAGCTTCCTCACTTGGCAGTCAATGATTGTCACCGGTCGTTCCTCGTACACCAATTGAGGAGTGATTTCTACTGGAACTTCTGGTAAGATATGGTTATCATCCAGAATATACTTTCTTAGCATAAAGACGTGGAACACCGGATGTACCCCTGACAGTGCTGTTGGTAAATCAAGCCTGTACGACACTGCTCCAATTCACTGTATGATAGGAAATGAACCAATGTACTGAGGTGTCAACTTACCTCGCCTACCAAACCTCATTACTCCCTTCATAGGGGACACTTTAAGGAAAACCTGATCGCCCACTTGAAATTCAAGTTCTCTTCTTCGCTTATCGGCATATGCCTTTTGCCGACTCTGAGCGGCTAATAGTTTCTCTCAATGTCTTTTACCTTCTCTATGGCGTCCATAACTAGGTCTGGCCCAAGCAACTGAACTTCTCCGGTTTCAAACCATCCCACCGGAGATCTGCATTTACGACCGCATAATGCTTCAAATGGAGCCATCTGTATACTGGAGTGGTAACTATTATTATAAGAGAATTAAATGAGTGGTAAGTACTTTTCCCAAGTACCCTTAAACTCCATAACACAGGCTCATAACATGTCTTCTAACACCTGAATTGTCCTTTCAAACTGACCATCGGTCTAGGGGTGAAAGGCAGTGCTAAAGTGTAATTGAGTCCCTAAGGTCTCTTAAAATGACTTCCAAAATTGAGCCGTGAACTGAGTACCTCGATAAGAGATTATAGATAAGGGTATACCATGAAGAGACACAATCCTGTCCAGATACAATTGTGCATACTGTGGAGCTGCATAAGTAGTCTTCATTGGCAGAAAATGTGCACTTTTTGTGAGTCTTTCCACAATCACCCAAATCGAGTCATACCCTCTAAGGGCTTTTGGTAACCCTGTTGAGAAATCCATGGTAATCTGTTCCTACTTCCATACTGGAATCACCATGTTCTGATGTAACCCTGTAGGCCTCTGGTGTTCTCCTTTAACCTGTTGACAGGTGAAGCAATGAGAAACAAACTCTGCTATATCCTTCTTCATCCCATTCCACCAATAATGGATCTTCAAGTCACGGTACATTTTATTACTTCCTGGATGCATAGCATAGGAAGACGAGTGGGCGCAGTCCATTATCTGTTTCCTCAACTCATTCACCTCCGGTATCCATAACCGATCTCTGTAAAACAATATCTCCTGCTCATTCAGTGTGACACCTGTATCATCTTCTGACTTCGCCCTCTCGAATAGTTTAGCCCTATTAGGATCGTCTACCTAAGCAGCTTTAACCTAATCCACCAAGGGCGACCGTACCTATATGCCAGCCAAGAGTAGACTGGATGGAGCTATTTGTAGTTCAACCCCACTATTCTCCAAACCCTGTAACTCACGTACCAAGGGCCTACGGCCAGCTTCAACATGTGAAAAGCTACCGCTAGACTTCCTACTGAGTGCTTTTGCCACTACTTTAGCTTTACCCAGATGATAAAGGATTGAACATCATAATTCGTAATCAATTCCATCCACCGACGCTGTCTCATATTTAAATCCTTCTGTTCGAAGATGTACTTCAAGCTCTTATGGTTGGTATAGATCTCACAAGTCTCACCATAAAGTTAATGCCGCCAAACCTTCAATACAAACACAACAGCTGCCATCTCAATGTCATGGGTAGGGTAGTTTTGTTCATGCTTCTCGATAACCTTGCCTTTCTGCGTTAATACACAGCCCAGTTCGATCTGAGACGTGTCACAGTAAACAACATACCCACACCCAATCTTCGGTAAGGTCAAATTTGATGATGCTGTAGTCAAATGTTCCTTCAACTTATGAAAACTATCTTCACAGGCTGACACTTATTCAAACTTCACACTCTTCTGAGTCAGTTTTGTCAAAGGAGCCGCTATGCGCGAGAAATCCTTCACAAAACGTTGATAGTACCTTGTTAGGCCCAAAAAACTACGGATCTTAGTCAGTGAAGACGGTCTGGGCTAATTCTTAACCGCCTCCACTTTTTTTGAATCTACATGAATCCCTTCCTTGGAGACTACATGTCCTAGGAAAGCTACCTCTGAAAGCCAAAATTCACATTTTGAGAACTTGGCATACAGTTTGTGTTCTCTCAAGGTCTGTAATACCATTCTCAAGTGCTTATCATGCTCCTCTTCACTTCTAGAATAGATCAGAATGTCGTCAATAAGGACGATAACGAACCGATCCAGAAACGACAGAAATACTCTGTTCATGAGGTCCATGAATGCAGTAGGGGCAT
This sequence comes from Ceratonia siliqua, assembly GCA_034509205.1. NCBI lineage: Eukaryota > Viridiplantae > Streptophyta > Magnoliopsida > Fabales > Fabaceae > Ceratonia > Ceratonia siliqua. Next base: position 2,544 of record JASKGM010033631.1, read on the forward strand.
TAGCCAACCTAAAAGACATCACTACAAATTCATAGTGCCCATATCTAGTTCTGAAGGCTGTCTTAGGAATGTCACTATTCTAAATTCAGAGCTAATGATACCCTGAACGCAGATCTATTTTAGAAAAGCACTATACTCCTTGTAGTTGATCAAACAAGTTGTCTATTCTGGGCAAGGGGTATGTATTCTTGATGGTGATCTTATTCAGTTGTTTGTAGTCTATACAAAGCCTCAGTGATCCATCATTCTTCTTTACAAACAACACCGGTGCCCCCCATGGAGAGATACTGGGGCGGATGAACCCTTTTTCTATCAACTCCAGACCTTCAACTCCTTAAGTTCACCAAGAGCCATCCTGTATGGACGAAGTGTTACTGGATTGGTTCCCGAGTGAGTGTCGATACAGAATTCAAATTCCCTTTCTGGTGAGAGACCCGGTAAAGCCTCTGGAAACACATCAATAAATTCTTTTACTACCAAAACTTCTTCTAATTGGTGTTCTAGACTTTTAGTATTCTGAATAAAAGCTAAGTAAGCTTCACCACCCTTCCTCAATAACTTCTGTGCTCCCAGGGAAGAAATGAGATTAGTAGAGATTTCACTTCTGTCTCCTTGAATCATAATCGGTTCCTTCCTAGATAGACTGATTTTCACTATTTTATCAAAACAGTCCACCACTGCATAATGGCTTGCGAGCCAATCCATTCCCAATATTATATCAAACCCATGGATATTCAGAACGATTAAATCCACAGACACTAATGTATCATAGATAATGAGCGAACAGAACTTCACCACGTCAACTGCAGTTAATGACTCTTGCAGAGGTGTAGATACCTCCAATGGGTATTCTAGTGGATCGACTGACTTCATCAATCGTGATAGTAGATAATTGAACACAAAGAAGTGGGTTGCTCCAGGATCAAATAACATAAATATCGAAATTGATTCAAGTAGTAAAGTACTTGTGACAACAGCGTTTGAAGCCATAACGTCCTGTCTGGTCAGAGCAAATACTCAGGCCTGTACTCCAGGACCACCACCACGGCCTTGACCTGCCATCCCCCTACCCACGACCCTGGTGGGCTGGGTAGGGTACTGAGCTGATGCCATGGAGGGTTGCTGTACTATATTCGGAGCTGTCGAGTTGGTGCCACCTTCAGAGGGTGTCACCTTCATTGAGCATTCTCTCCAACCATGACCTGTCTGGCCACATCTGAAACAAGCACTCCTCACTCCACGACAGACACCAGTGTGGGACCTACCACATGTACCACACGCAGGTGCAGTCTGAGCAGATATTGGGTGTAAGGACGGTTCCTTCTGGAATAGTAGTTACCAGAAGTCAGCTGTTGAGGGCGCTGGTCAGAATGCCGAAAGGGATATGTGTTTAACGTAACAGGTGCTTTCGGAGATAGGATTTAGATCTACCCGCTTCTAACTACCAGAAGTGTTCTCTGTGCGGTTGTTCTCCTTTAATAAGTTTTCAAACTCTATAGCCCGATTATACAAAGTGCCGAACTCTCTCTCTCTCATTAGGAACAACATAAGGTGTGAACTGAGAGAGTCGTAGGAATCTGGTAACATACTCAGAAACAGACATCTCTCTGGTCTTCCGTAAGGAGAGGAACTCATTAGTCCTGGCTTGTCTCTCTCCTGCAGGAAGAAACTGTTACAAAAATACAATCTTGAAGGAATGCCAAGCATTCTCCAGTTCCTCCAGCGGTCCCTTCGCCTGCCATACTCGGAACTAATCTGCCGCAGAACCCTCCAACTGAAGCCCCACCATTCTCACGGCTATCGACTCAGGGCAATCAATGATCCTCTATAAGTTCTCCACATGTTCTAAGAACTGCTGAAAATCAACCGCTGATTCCACTCCTAAATATCGAGGGGGTTTCATCTTCTGAAACTCTGGAAGAAAGTTACGGAGACTAGGAACCACCATAGGTATTGACAAAGAAGGGACAGCTGGGGCCACTGGAACACTCGTCGGTGGAGCTGGTGCGTTCGCCTGAGTCATCACAGTGACTAAGGTGTGAAGGGCCTACCGTATCTCCTGTGCCCATTCAGGAACTGCTGGCTGAGGTGGAGGAGCAGAAACAGGGGCAGGAGTACTCTCAATCTCCTCTGGTCTGGTGGAGGCTCCCTTAGATGCCTCATCTTGTCCTAGGCTAGTACGGGCTCGAGTTTTTGGGGGTAATGTCCTAAAAGAAAAAAGAACAAAAAAGTCTTAGTTGATAGGCAATTCTATTAGGTAATATTAATTAGAATATATTTGAGTATTATTAGAGTACTTGAGGTTGGGTTTTAACAGACAGACTAATGGCAAGTGCTCCCGGGCGCACTTGTCACTAGTGTGATCTATCGTTCCCCGTAACGTGGACTTGTTGGAGACCTCTATATGCCCTAACCATATGCCTAGACCACGCTCTGATACCAACTTTGTCACGACCTAATTTAGGCCACATGACCGGCGTAGGGAATTAACCTTCAGGTAATTACCTACCAGCCTAAAATACTAATGCAACAATTTCATTTGCAACATTTTTAAATGAATAATAACATTGAAGTACGCTTTCATAAAAATAATTCTAAGTCCATAATTTATTAAAAATTTTGGCAGAGTTTCCCCTAAAATATGGACTATCCCAAGGTACAAGTCTGTTAAAATAAAAGGTGGACATACCCACCATCAACCAAAAGCCTCAGTGGCTTATCAAAAAAGCAGTAAATAGTCCATCATGGACTATATATTCAAATTATACAGGACTATGCAATTTATATCTACAGACCATGAAAATAAATAAAAATGTAATTAAACCCTATCCAACATCGTCCATAATCCTTAAGTAAATTCTAATACTACTACTATTCAGATAGTTTCCTACCAAGTTAATCAGCAGGTTCAAAGGGTGCAGGCAGAGCTGAAGGTAAATCTTTAATCTGTTGATCTGAAAATGTTAATGTGAGGGTGAGTCCATCGACTTAGTGAATGAAAAATAGACTTACCAATTGATACATAAACCCCCTCATGTAACGTGCATTACTGCTAAAATAATATGAAATCTCGTTTTAGTACTCTTAAACATAATAAGCACCTAATGCACATTACATTCAGGGAAAGAAAATAACTTTTACTTCATAGCATAATTTTACATAATATGAAATTTAAAATAACAGTGTGTCCAATAGTACTTTAATCAAAGTATAAATTCCCTAGGATCCATAACAATATAAGGGGAGAACCTAAACTGAGAAAACAGTATTCCCACTCTAGAGGATAAATCTCAACTAGAGGGTAACCCGATTCTCACCTTCGGGAACTGTACTCACAGAAGGGAAGTACTAACTTTCCTATTCTCTTCCGGGCATTCTCATCCGGAGGAACTATTCATAATAAAACTCAATCTTCTGTCAGGAACTGCACTCACTGACAAAAGTACCCTCTATCAGGAACTGCTCTCAATTGATAAAAGTTGCGACCTAGGTGCACCTAGTGGTTCTACCACCACTCTACTACAGATCCCAGATTACAGTTCTAAATTACTTTCGTAGTACTTGTACCATTCAAACTTTCAAAAGATCAAAGTTAAGATATTTTTCATGCTAGGGACAAAAGAATAAATTCACATATAAATATATATTACTTTCCTCAAAATATACTTAAATAATATCATTTATCCACAAGGTAAACTTTAATAATTCATGCATCAAGGGGTAAGTAAGAATCAACTCGCTTTACTAAATTTAGAGAATAAACAATCGAGCTCTAAATGTCTCTACTTTAAAACTGAATTGGTTCCAATGGGTTGGTTTTGAACAAGCCTATGTGCAAACACATATGCATAACCCATTAATATACTAAATTTGTCACTATTTTTTGGTTATGACTCTGACAACTAAGAGAGGACTTAACGTGCACAATTATTACTTTTGAGCCCAAGTATGCTTGAATAAGAATTATAGTATAGTTTAACTTCCAAATTCCCAACCATTACAAGAGGTTTGAACTTCATGTGTATATGTATATATAGGGTGCAATATTCGACTTTCACAATTTAATTGCTCAATGTGAATTAAACTAGTGATTCACAGTGAATTTCAGCCATTAACGCAACAATAGTCTAAGGAGTAAGGTATGAATTTGATATAGTTTTCTCTTGGCATTTCATCAAACACCTTGTGTGCATCCAGAATTTAACTCTAACTATCCAATAATAGTTCATGAATTTGAATAAGGGAGAAGGGAATGCTGAACAAGTCACAGTAAGCATTATAGGGGTTAACTCACAATATCCTTTACTTGTTCGAAGGAAATTTCAAAACCCCCAAAGTTTACCCCCAACACAGAAATCGTTTTCACAAAGGAAAGCATATTTCCAAGCCAAGAGATTGTTCAGAAGGTGGGAGATTTTACTTACAACAAATGGGAACTCGAAAAATTAGATTTTTAGAAGAGTTTGGATGTCTCAACCAAGGTCTTACGCAGTAGAAATTGTGGCAACAAGCTACGCCTACACAACCGTAGCTATGGCAACTCACGTCCACGACATGGCAGCGGGGAGTGGGTACCATGGTGGCTGGGATGGAGAGGCTCACCGGACTGGGACGGATGTGAAACGTCGGTGGTTGGGCAAGCTGGTCGGCAGTGGAGGCAAGACGAGGGAGGGAGCACTAGAGGAGGAAGCGTGAAGAAAATTTCACTTCTTTACTGTACAGAGGCGCCGTCCGAGGGGGGGGGAGAGTTTCAGTTTGTAGATAGGGGGAACTGAACATGGGGGTTATATAACAATTATAAAGTTTTTTTTTAAAAAAGGAGGGCATTACATAAGCCCAGTGAAATGATAAATTAGCTACTCGTCATTTCTAGATAACTTTAGAAAAGTTCTAAAAGATTTTTTAGTTTGAGACCAGGGACAAACTTGACACAATAGGTAAAATGGTAATGTTACCTTGTGTCAATGGATGGTTACGAGGGTTCATAAACACTAGGTTTGTAAATTGGATAAATCAATGTTCAACATTGATTTCTCATAATTTTAGGAATTTTCAAGAGTGAAATTATGCAGTCATTTCATGATTCTTTGGTGAAATAACTGCATGATTAATAAACTAAGATGATCTTAATGAGATTGAAGTAATACCAACTTTATTGAAGCCTGAAATTCCTATATCCAAACCGATTTCTCACTTAGCTTTGGAGAATTCAATCCACATTAAGTTGGAATAAATTTAAGATGAAATTAATTGATAGCATTTTAGCTTTATCTTAATTAAGACACGAGTTGTCTTAATTTAGACAAAATAATTATTTTAGGACAAATGCTATCTTAAGTGTGCTTGAAAATGTGAGAAACATTTTGTCAAGTGACAAAAATAATTCATATATTAGTTGTCTAAATTAAGCAAGTGTTGTTTTAATTAGACAACAAAATTTTAAGACAAAGTTTGTCTTAATTAAGATAAGTGTCATCTTAATTTAGACAACCTTTATCTTAATAAGTATTTTTTGGTTTAACTATTTTAAATTAATATTTGAACTATTCAAATTATTGAATTTAAAGAAATTGAAGAAAAATTAAATTAAATCCCTCTTTATTAGGATTTTTGGGTAAGGTATTTATTTATGATAAAAATTTGATTAAATTAAATTAAATTAAATTTATCCTAATTACCTAAAGTTTGAATTATTCAAACTTAAGAGAAGCAAACCAACTCTCAATGAGATAGAGAGATGGATGGGCAAGTAGAATGGAGGGAGGTTTGAAATGTGCAAACCTATATCTCCCTAATTATCCTAAATATCTAAGTGAATAGAAGGTTATAAATTAATAGAGTTTTAATTTTTTAAGTTCCCTACATTCATTAGGAGACTAACCTCAAAGGGATTTAATTAAATATAATGCATTTATTTAAATTTTTAATTCAAGCATTATCAATTAGAAAGCCCCACATATTTTATTTTAAGTGTTAAATAAAATATGACTTTATCAATTAAATAATACAATTATTAATTGATAAATTAATTGGATGATTTGATTGTTTATTCTTTCCCTAATAGGCATGTGGAATCCCTAAATTTTAGGGAAGGCTATTTTTGAATTGCACTTAAGTGGCCTAGGATTAGACTATTATAAATATAACTTAAACTTCTCCTCACCTAATAAGGTCTAGCGTCCACATTAGAGAAAAAGGGAGGAGTCGAAAAACACATTGAGAAAGGAGAGAGAGGCACATCTTCCTTAATTTTATTCTTGAGTGGGCGAGAGCTTATGTAAGGGGATTGTAGTGTTCTTTGAGTGCAATTTCTACCCGTTATGCTTGAAGGGAAAGGGAAGGCTTTTCATTTCAGTTTTGAGAAAGCTGTCTATTTAATTCTTTCATCTTTTATTTTCATCCATTCACTAAACCTATTCACCATAGGTTTCAAAATAAATGTGTGCTAGGTCAGGAATGAAATTGTAAGATTAAAGTGACTACAAGAGGTATATAAAAATTCTCTACTACTTCTTCTACCTAGCCTTGAGGTGTTTTTGCTTTGGTGTTTTGTTTCTGCCAATTTTACAAGTTTGTAATGTTTTAAAAAAATTTAAAACCCATGCTTGTACCATAAACACCTAGGGGTAATCACTAGATCCAAAAGGAGCATCTTCATTTGACCCATTAATCTATCAATAGAGCTATTATAGGTAGTATATTGATACATTGCTATTGAGTGTTTTAACTAATGATTTCATCACACCTCAATGTACCATTAAGTGTGCTTCTATGGGAAGTCACACCCAATGTTCCACCTAGGTGGACTTATCACTTAGGAAGTCTAATCCAGTCATGATTTGAAAGTATGACCTCCTATGGGGAGTGACATACATTCCATGACAATGGACCAATGATTGGAGATCATGGATTCTAGGATTACTAGCATCTTCTTCCACTCAATATTTTATTATTACCCTAAGGTGACTTTTCAAGTTTTCTAGCATGCATGCTTTAGAAAAACTAAGTCATTTATGAGCATTGTTTCCCTTCTAAACTCATTTAGTTAGGTATATTTTAGTAACATTTAATAAGCCTTAGGAAATATTTGTTAATTCTAAAGTTTAATTTCAAGCCTAACCATATCCATACTAAACCTTTTAGGCTGGAGACTTAGGTGTTTAGTTTAATTAATTATTTATTAGCTGACTTATCTATTTCCTAACTAAACTCTTTAGTTGGGAATTATGTACCTTTAACTAATTGATCAATTATGGATCTAATTAATTCCTTACTAATTTATTTAGTTGGGAAAAATTAAGTCTCATTAGCCATCATTTTATTGATGCTAAAATATGAATATTGTTTATCTATTTAAAACTCTTTTAAATTAAAAACATATGGTATGCATGGCATATTAACCTAATTAGCAATTAAATAAAATTACTTTGAGCTTTCCCATTGGCCAATAAATAGCGTGCTAGAATTAAAATGCTAATAATAGAATTTTATGCTTTATCTACCTCCTTCACCACTTAGTCTTCTAATGCTTCTCAGACTCCTTGGGATTATCACCCTTTACAATTCTCATCCTATCATGCTTTGACTTTAGCTTCTTAGGATAATTCAAATTGATCAAATCAAATTTAAACTCCAAAGGGGATTGGACGTGATCTCCATAGGATTTTAAGAAGTTGACTTATTTCAAATTTCAAAATTCAAAATTCAAAATGAAAATTTGACTTTCAAAATTTCAACCAAGACAATGGTTGTCTTATTTAGACAACACTTTTCTCAATTGAGATCCCTTGCCTTAAAATACCATTGTCTAATTAAGATCACTCTTGTCTTAATCAAAACAAGTAATGTATGAATTCTTCTTGTCTTTTTAAGACAACATTTGCCTTAATATAGACAAGTAATTCTTACCTCATCAATCACACTTTCGTTTTTCCAAAAAAAATGTCGTTAAAAAATGAGACAACTCTTGTCTTAAGACAAGCTTTGTCCAAATTAAGAAAACTTTTGTCTTAATTAAGATAAGCTTAAAACAATAGATGCCATCATATAAACATAAAAAATGTTCTCATAACTTAAATGGATTGAATTCTACAAAGTTAGATGGAGAAATTGTTTGGACATAGGCATTTCAAGCTCCAATAAACTTACGATTCTCTTAATATCATTAAGACAACTCTAGTTCATTAACCATGAAATTATTCTACCATAGATTCATGGTTTCACTCTGGAAAACCCTAAAATTATGAGAATTCAACATTTAATATTGGTTGTCCAGTTACAAACCGAGTGTTTATGAACCCTCATAGACATCTATTGGCATAAGGTTAAATCATCATTTTATCCCTCATATTAATTTTGTTCCCTAGTCTCATATTTCATCCAATAAGTCACCAGATACTTTTAGAATATGTTTAAAAAATATAAAGAAATAATGAATAGCTTATTCATCATTTATTAGGTCCAGATTTATCACATATCTTCTTGAAAGCACTAGAAGTGATGTTTGTACTATGAACTCCATTTCTTGGATACATGTTCCCATATGTTCACTTCAATTATGTTCCCAAAAAATAGAGTCTTGACCAATGTGATATGATGGTTCTGCCTTTAGTATATAAAAGATAAGATGGTCCTACCCTTAGTATATGAAAGATCATAGTAGACTTGAACACGAGTCCACATTCCATCACGATTTTGGTTCTGCCGCAAGTGAGTGTAAAGGTGTGAGTTGAAGTTCATAGTAACGATATTAACTTAAACTTCATTTCTCAGTTGATTCTTATTGATATAACAGTGTCAATACCCGAAGTCATCCACTTCAATGGCTTGAGACTCAACATTCCCTTAAGGGAGAATCACACTCCTTCATCAGAGGTAATCTAGACAATGTAGTCTTGATTGAATAAACGACTAGTTCTATTTAGTGACTATGAATAATCGTTTTGATTCATCCAAAAATACATATATCCTTAGCAGAACTTTTATACAAATGTATCTTGGTTCATTTAGAATCTTGGTACCTTAATAGCCAGAATGAAAATCTTAGATAAATAAAATCTTTATTTAATTATAAAATGTATTTGCAGCATGTCAACTATTACATGATTTAGTAATAAACTTTCTTTCTAGGGCAACATATTCCTTACAATCTTCCACATGCCCTAAAGCAAGTATGACATGTACCTAACCCTTAGTCCTTATAGGTAATCCTCGAAGCTCTTATGTGAAAGTCTTTGTAAACAGATTAGCTAGATTCCTCTCAGTTGCTATTTTGGTGACAATTGCCTCTCCACACTGTATTATCTCCTATATGAGATGATACTTTCTCTCAATGTGTTTAGCTATTCTATGATTTTGCTATTCTTTTGAATTAGCCACTGCTTCATTAGTATCATGATACAAAGTGATAAGCTTATCGGCATCCAAGACCACCTCAAGGTCTATAAGGAACTTGCGCAGCAAAACAACTTCCTTTCTAGTTTCACAAGCTGCAACTTATTCTGCTTCCTTGGTGGAGTTGGAAATGCAAGATTACTTTACACTTCTCTAAACTATGGTTACACCAACTAGAATGAAAACTGAGCCTGATTTTGATTTCTTAGAATCAACATCATACTGCAAATCTACATCAATATACCTGATTGAACCAGGTTGCTTCTAGAATATACTAGCATAAAGTTCTTTTATCTGTAAAGATACTTAAATATACACTTGATCACAATCTAGTGCTCCATGCCATGGTTTGATTGAAACCTACTAACCAATCCAAGTATGAAGCAAATATCTCATCTTGTGCAAAGCATGACATACATGAGACTTACTACAATTGACGCATAAGGAATTAGTCTCATTTACTCAACTTCCTGAGGAGTTTTAGGTTAGTGCTCCTTAGAAAGTTTGATTACATGCCTAGAGGGTGTGAAACCTCTCTTGGAATCCTACATGCCAAAGTTACTCAATAATTTGTCAATGTAGGTTGCCTGGGATAAAGCTAGCTGCCTCATCTTTCGATCTCATATCAATTGGATCCCAAGAACATAGCTAGCTTCCCTTAAATCCTTCATTTCAAATTGTTAATTCAGTTATTCTTTTGTTGTAGATAACATTCATACATCATTTCCAATGAGTATATTTAGGCGTCTTTGGGGTTGGACAGTGGGTTTGAAGTTTTCTTCCATAAGAATGTTGTGCTGGCAGATTGAAGGATTATTTCCCTTGATGTCAGCTATGGTCCTACCCAAGGCCTTCTTGTGTTTTCTTAAAACTTTCAACAATTGTTCCTCCATCTCACCTATCAAAGAAGAAGAAATTATGGCAGGAAAGAATCATTCTATAAATAAGCATATTTAAAATGAGAGGGGAGAGTTTTGAGTTCAATTGTTAAAGGTTAATCTTCCAATTTGTGCTTAGATCCATCTCACCATAATGTACCTTTTCTTGCATGTTCTTCCCTCTCGGCATTATCCTTTTCCAAATGCTTGGCATCTTCTTGAAAGATGGAATCCCCATCCATTGTGGTTCCCAACTCCATAATGTATATTTCCAAAGGATCATCCTTCAATGCTTTATTTTGAAATGTTTTGACAAGATCATCAACAATATCAACTTGAAGGCAAAAAGAAGGATCATTAAGATATCTCATAATTTTGTTCTTGTCAAAAAAAAGTTGTTCATCATTCACTTCCTAGAAGAGTTGTCGTTGTTGCACATCGATTAAGGAACTTCCTATGGCTAGGAATAAGCATCCTAATATAAGTTGAACCTCACGATCTTCTCCATGTCAAGGACAATAAAATCAATAGGGAAAATATATTTGTCAACCTTTATAAGAACATCTTCAATAATTCCTCGAGGTCATCTTATAGAACGGTCTGCCAATTGCATGGAAATTGTTGTTGCCTTCACCTCTCCTACACCGAGTTTCTTGAAAATTGAGAGAAGCATAAGGTTAATGCTTGCACCTAGGTGACATAAAGCTTTATCAAACTAAGAATCACCAAAAGTGCAAGGAATAGTGAAACTCCTTGGATCCTTCAACTTAGGAGGAAACTTGTTTTGTAGAATGGCACTACACTTTTTGGTTAACATCCTTTTCATGCTCCTCAAGCTTCCTTTTTATTAGATAAAACTTCCTTCAAAATTTAAAATAGCTAGGCATTTGTGACAAAGCTTCTAGAAAAGAATGTTAATGCACAATTTCTTGAAAACTTCTAAAATTTTGAAAATTACCTATCTAACTTGTCTTCCTTGAGCCTTTCAGAAGATGGAAGAGAAGGCAGGTATTTATCATGCTTTGAGCTAGAATAAATTCATGCCTTTTCTTTTAGATTTCTAAGTTGATTTCGGCCTCTCCTCATGAATACCTTCCACATTTTTTCCTTGGGTGGCTGAGTCTTCTTGCTTATTTATTTCAGCCACACTTGATGTTGTTTCTTCTAATTGCTTTCCACTCCTCAATGTTATGCCATTGGCTTGTTCCTTAAGATTGGTCTTGGTGTTGCTTGGAAAGGAACCTTGTGTACGTCCCAAGACTATGTTCATAAGCTATCCTATTTTAAACTTCAAGATTTTGGATGGAGGTTTCTTGATTTTGAAATATTGATTATACTGTATTCAAAACTTTAGAAATCATGTCCTTTAAATTTGGCTTCTTCTCTTGAGGTTAGATCCGGGTAGCGCTTGCTTCACTTTATTTTGGTTTAAGGAAAATTTTGGGTGATTTCTGTATCTCAGATTATAAGTTTTTATAAGATTATTTTGCCTATGAAAACTAGAAACAAAGTGAGCTTAATCATTAGATATAACTAGTGTATGGAATTGCAAACCATTCGGTAGATGTAACCTTAGGTGGTTACTTTGCACTCATGGTTCGGGAGACTTCCAACAAAAAAAGTCACATGTAATTGGTATGTGGAATTGCAATCCATCCAACTTTTTGTTAAGAACCTCCATTTGTGTTACCAAAGCCGTGATGGATTCTACATTGTGCAAAGCCCTGTGGCTCTCCTATTATTAGGTAACCTCTCAACCAGCCATTTATAAGAATTTGCAGCCATATCTTATAGTAACTCATAAGCTTCTTTAGGAGTCTTTCTTAAGATTGTACTACCTGTAGCAGCATTGATCATATTATGAGTTGTGCCTGTTAAACCCTTATAAAGAGTTTTGACTTTGAGCCTAATAGGTAACCTATGATGAGGACACTTTCTAAGGAGTTCCTTAAAGTGTTCCCATGCCTCATAAAGTGACTCCATATTAGCTTGCAAGAACATAATGATTTCATTACTCAATTTTGAAGTCTTTGCAGGAGGAAAGTACTTCCCTAAAAACTTTTGTGCAAATTCTTTCCATGTGGTGATAGATCTTGAAGGTAAAGAAAGTAGCCAACTTTTCACCTTGTCCCTTAATGAGAAAGGAAAAAGCATTAGGCAAATATCATCCTATGACACTTCATCATGCTTAAAATTGTCACAAACTTTAGGAAATTTTGCTAAGTGAGTGTAAGGATCTTCTTGTGATAAACGGCTAAATTATATCGATGCTAAATCATTTAGATGATAGTAGGCTTGATCTTAAATGTGTGAGCTTGTATGGCCGATTGTCATATGTTAGACTTTGCTCCATCCACTAACAACATGGCATAATCCTTGAGTGACCAATCCACCTCCACATTGTTTTCTTCTTGCATTGTGAGCCTTCTCCTTAAAGTGTTAAAGCGCTTAATTTCCAGATTAAATTCTTTAAGTGTTCCCCCTCTAGCACATGTCATGCACTTAGCAAAGAAAGTCCTAAAAAAAAGAAATTTAAAAGATCTCACACTAACTAGTAAAATCAAAATAAATGCAAAACGTTTTTCAATCTTCAGCAACAGCGCCAAAAACTTGATGCGACTAAAGTGACACTATTAAGTGCACTAATCATACAAGTAATAAATTGATGAGCTAGTATCATTCCTAACAAGGATTAAGTAAATTATGCAAATAAAGTAATTAAACACCAATGTTTTTTGAGAGATCGAATAAAAGAAAATATGATGAGCTAAAATCAATGAAAAACTTAAATAGCAAAATGAATTAAAAATGAAAACTTTATGGGAAAAATTCCTATGAAAAGCTATGTTACAAGTTCAATTTTACTTATACCTATTTAGCCAAGAGTTTCATGAGAATGAGTTTCAAACAATATAAATCATGAGATGCTAGAATTCCCAACATTTTAATTATCCGTGTTTCAAGTCTAATTAACTACCTCAAATATCCATAACTTCAAATATCCATTTTCCAGGTCTATTCTAGATTAATTCAATTTGAGATGTACTAAGTTTCGCTGAATCCGTTTTCGGTTAACTCCCTTACAAGCTAAACTAATAGCACAAATCTCCTAGGATCCCTATTTGGTTACTATTATTATGATATATGGTAGACCATATTTGTGTTCCATGTGATTCCGATGCAAAGTTCAATTTATCATTCAATAGTTCATCTAACATAACTTCTCTATTCGACAGATCACTATGCTTAAATCACAATCAAATGGATAAATAGCATTAAGATCAATAGGGCATTCTTCTTTTGAAAAATAATTGAATGAAAATCATTTACACAAAAACTCAAAGCATAGATTTTTGGTCCATTTCCCCCTGAGACAAGAAAATTATTCCATAATAAAGTTCAATGAACCAAAGAAAAATTTAGAAGACATCACCATTATATTTTACAGCAAAAGAAAAGAAAAGAAAAATGAAAACCCTTAGCTAATATTCATGGGTTAAAGATTTCTTCGCCAAATAGCCACAATTCCTTCTTTCTTTTTTCGTGACTAACGCTGGTTTCTTCTCCAAATTCCTCTTAAGTCTGTAATTCACCTTTTGAGACTAGGTTTTCATCTTTTTATAGGGGTTTCTCAAATTAGGGTTTCCTTTTCCTCTTGGCCTTAAGGTTGCAAGACTTTGTGAGACTGCAATTTCCTAGTGCACAAGGTGTTAGAATTTTCTATTGACTAGCCATTTTGAGACCCAAGTTACGCCATCCACCTAATCAAATTAGGAATCATGGTTAACATAGGAATTGTATCTTTGTCTGATGCAGAAGCATCTCATATAGAAGGCTAAGACTTAGAACAAGAGGTTGCCTAAGCCAATAAGTGATGTTCGTGTTGTCAAGATATCAGAATCAATACCAACTTTCTTAGAATGCTTGGATGTCCAATCCAAGTCCAATTATGGTCTACAAGTACTTGGTTGAAATATTTGCTTGTCTAGTTTCAAATGGATCAAGTAGCACTTGATTTCAGTTTTCTAGAATTAGTTATAGTATTTTCTTTAAAGTCTGTCAAGAAAGTCATTAGTCAGCCATTTGCATTTATTGCTTAATTGAATAGCTTAGTAATCTACTGCTGCTCCTTGAGAATGAAAATAAGCTTTTAATTTTGAGTTTTCCTATGCTTGGTGAGATGTTCCAAGAACTATCTATTTATTTTTAATTCTTAGGAGTCTAAGGAAAACTTTTTCAGAATATTTAGATAATTCAAGAAGTTGAATAGTCTTTTGTGCTTTCTTCCTTTAGTTCTGTATCTCTTTGTTGGATTCCATTGAGTGGTGAACTTGCTTGCATTGATGTGTCTCTTTGGTGGATTCCAAAGGTTGGTGAGTGCACAAATCTTGTATCTCTAAGGTTGTAGGTTCATTAGGGGTGGAATTTATCTATTCAACCCATTCTTTTATTTTTGCATATGTCAAAATGTACTTTTGTTTGCATTTTTTTCTCCATGTAGACTTAATGTATTTGGTTGTTTCTTTAGTCATTTTCATACTTCATAATCTCTTCTTTCATTTGGCTTTGGAACCACTCCATTCTGAGTTGTGAGCTATGAGATATAGGCGAAACTAAACTGTGACCACGAATTGGCTATTTATCTTCTTCATACGATTTTCAATTCGTATCCAGCTTAGTATCAGAGTATGGTTTGTATGGCTGTTCATGGTCATCATACTAACAGTCTAGAGAAGTATATTCATGATTTAGAGATGGATGAAATGAGAAGACAAATTCATGAACTATAGTAACGTCTTAATCAATATAAAGGTTCTGATGATTATGAAAATGAATTTTTAGCTGGTGATAATGAGAATCCATTTCATGGTGATCTCCAGGAGTTTAGGGATAATGGTTCTTCTTCTAGAAGTCATCAAGAGAGAAAGAATAATTATTTTAGAAGGAAGATTGATGTGAAGGTTGATATTCTAGAATTTGAAGGAAAAATGCAACCTGATGATTTTTTCGATTGGCTATACACTCTAGAGTGGGTGATTGAGTTCAAGGAGTATTCAGAGGAATGTAAGGTGAAGTTAGTGGCCCTTAAACTTAAAAAATATACTTCTCTGTGGTGGGAGAATTATACGAAGCAAAGAGCTCATGAAGGGAGGACCAAAATTAGAACATGGGAAAAAATGAAAATGGAGTTAAGGAGGAGATACTTTCCTGAAATTTGCTGGATGGATATGTTCTAAAAAATTCAAACTTTACAGTAGCAAAGCATGAGTGTGGAGGAGTGTACCGCTGAATTTAGGCATCTTACGGTGAGATGTTATATGACTGAACCGGTAGAGCAAACCATTGCAAGTTATTTAGGGGCCTTGAAGAAGCAAATTAGTGTTATTGATGTGAAAAAGCTTGCCTTGACGGTGGAGAAATAGCAAAAGGAGGTTCACAAGAAGGTTTCTTCATCAGCCATTAGAACATTCTCTTCAAATCAGGGGAGTGCTTTTAATGCTAAGCTATTTTCATCTAAGCATACTACTGATTAGTGTAATTCCAAGGTTGACAAATAAACTATTTCTTCTAGTGATAGTTCAAGGAAGTGCTTCAAATGCCAAGGCTTCGGGCATATTGCTTTTGAATTCCCAAATCGTAGAATTGTCGCTTTGGTTGAGGAAGTAAATGAAGAGTTTGAAGAAGACATTGAAGAGCTAATTTTTGATAAAGAGGTGGCATATTCAGATGAAGGAAAAATACTTGTGACTTGGAAGAGTTTGAATATAACTCCAAAGGAAGAGAAAGATGAGTGGCTGCGAGATAACATTTTTCATACAAAGTGCACTTCTCATGGCAAGGTATGTGATTTAGTCATTGATGGGGGTAGTTGTTCTAATATTGTAGCAAAAAGGATGATTGAGAAATTGAAGCTTAAAACTAAAGAACATCCTGGGCCTTATAAAATTCAATGGATTCACAAAGGAAATTAGGTTAGGGTCAATAAAAGATGCATAGCTCCATTTTCTATTGGTAAAAATTATCATGATGAAGTCTGGTGTGATGTAGCTCCTATGGATGTTTCTCATTTACTTTTGAGTAGGCCATGGCAGTATGATAGAAAAGTAATCCATGATGTTTCAAAATACTTATTATTTTGTGAAAGATGTTGTTAGAATTGTTTTAGCTCCATTAAAACTATAATGTAATTCCAAACCTTCTAAAGGGGAGGGAAAGACCTAGTTATTTTGGTAGTTTGATGGAAAAGGAGTTTTTGGAAACTAATGAAGTATATGCCTTTATTATTTTAGAAGAATCAAATTCTAATTCGATAAAGGTGAATCCTCTAGTTGAGCCCCTCTTTAAGGATTTTTCAGATGTTGTTCAGGATGAAACACCTCATGGTCTTCCACCAATGAGAGATATTCAGTATTACATTGACTTAATTCTAGGTTATGTTCTTTTTAACAAAGCAGCTTATTGCATGAATCCAAAAGAGCATGAAGAATTGCAATGACACAAGGGGAAATTATTAACAAAGGAGTTGATCAGAGAAAGTATGAGTCCATGTGTTGTTCCAACATTATTGGTGCCTCAAAAGGATGGTTCGTAGCATATGTGTGTGGACAGTAGAGCCATTAACCAAATCACCATCAAATACAGGTTTCCTATTCCTAAACTTAATGATTTGCTTGATCAATTATATGGTACTATTGTCTTTTCTTATGAGACCAAGAGATGAATGGAGAACAACGTTTAAAATAAGAGATGGTTTCTATGAGTGGCTAGTTATGCCATTTGGGATTTCTAATGCACCTAGCAAATCATGTGTCTTATAACTCATATCTTTAAGCCATTTATGGGGAAATTTGTTGTTGTTTATTTTGATGATATTCTTGTTTATAGCAAGTCAAATTCATAGCACTTGGAGTATTTACAACAAGTTTTTTAGGTTTTGAGGGAGCAAAAGCTTTATGCTAATTTGAAGAAGTGTCAATTCTTTACAAATAGCACTGTATTAATGAGCTATATTGTATCCCTTATAGGAATTAAAGTGGAACCTAGCAAGATTAAAGCCATTGCTAGTTGGTCAATTCCTAAATTAATTCATGATGTTTGAAGTTTTCATGGCCTTGTATCATTTTGCATAAGGTTTATTAAGGGGTTAAGCACTTTAGTTGCTCCAATTACTAAATGCTTGATGGGAAAATCATTTCAATAGATAGAGGCAGCAACAAAAAGTTTTGAATTGATGAAGAAGAAGATGATGGAAGCTTATGTTCTTGTACTTCCAAATTTTGAGAAAGTTTTTAAGGTTGAATGTGATGCTTCTAATGTGGGGATTGATGTTGTTCTAAGCCAAGAGGGCAGACCAATTGCATTCTTTAATGAGAAGCTGAATGATGTTAAAAGGAGATACTTAACTTATGATAAAGAGCTCTATGCCATTATTAGAACTCTGGAACAATGGAGTCATTACTTGTTGCCAAAAGAGTTTCTTCTCTATTATGATCATGAAGCATTAAATTACTTGAGTTTTTCACACAAACTAGTAGTCATTACGCCACATGGGTTGAATTTCACTAGCCTATTCTTTTTCAATCATACACAAAGCTGGAAAGCTTAACAAAGTTGTTGATGCATTGAGTAAGAGGCATTATTTTCTTAACACAATGGAATCAAAGGCGTTGGGGTTTGAAGTCATGAAGGAGATGTATTCAAGTGATCCATATTTTAGTACAATTTAGGAGTCTTGATCTAAGGACTCCAAGAATCATTTCCTTTTGTAGAATGGATTTCTTTTCAAAGACAATAAGTTGTGCATTCCTATATGTTCTTTTCGAGAGGGAATCATTATGGAAGCTCATGGAGGTGGACTTGCTGGTCACTTTGGCATAAATAAGACTTTGATTCTTGTGCAATAAAATTTTGATTGGTCAAAACTCACTCGTGATGTCATGTAAATTATGGAGAGGTGTGTTGTTTATCACAAAGCTAAGAGTCATCGCCAGAATACTGGTGTTTACACTTTACTTCTAGTACCAAATGTTCCTTGGAAGGATGTTAGTATGGATTTTGTTGTGGGTTTGCCTCGCACTCAATGGAGTAAGGATTTATGGTGGTTGTTGATAGTTTTTCTAAAATGGCTCACTTTGTTCCTTGCAATAAAATTGATGATGCTTTTCTTGTTTCTGATCTTTATTTTAAGGAGATTATGAAGCTTTATGGAATTCCCAAGTCAACTACTTTAGATCAAGATTTGAAATTCATGAACCACTTTTGGAGAACTTTATGGAGGAAGTTGGGCACTAAGTTGCAATTTAGAAATACATGTCATCCACAAACATATGGGAAATTGATGTTTTCAATAGAGCCTGGGAAATCTTTTGAGGAGCTTTGTTAAAATGGACATTAAGCAATGGGATATGGTTTTACCACATGTCAAATTTGTTTATAACAGATTCATGAGCCAAACTGCTAGTTACATCCCATTTGAAGTTATTTATGGTTTGAATCCAAAGGGACCTCTCAACTTGGTTCCTCTTCCAACAAAACATCAATGTAGTGGTGATGCTGAAGAAAGAGAAAAGGTCATTAAGAAGTTACATGAGCAGATCAAAGAAAGTGATTTGGTGTAGATTTATCTTTGAAAAGGCAATTTCCAACAGCAAAATTTGTTAAGCTCAAGCTTAGGTCTGATGGTCCATTTAAAGTGTTGAAGCATGTGGGAGAAATGCTTACAAGATTGAGTTACTAACTAAACATGGGGTATCTGATATATTCAATGTTGTAGACCTTATTCTATTTCATGAAGATAATGATAACTTGAGGTCGAGTTCTTTTCAACTTAGGTAGCATGATGCAGGAGCTTCTCTTTTAGAAGGCCAAGACATAGACATGAGGTTGCTCAAACTCAACAAGTAATGTTCATGCTGTCAGGAAATCAGAATCAAGCATTTTTTATTTTTGTTCTAGAATTAGTTATGGTATTTTCTTTAAAGTCTATCAGGAAAGTCATTAGTCAGCCATTTGCATTTATTACTTAATTAAATAGCTTAGTAATTTGAAGCTGGACCTTGAGAACAAAAATAAGCTTTTAATTTTGAGTTTTCCTATGCTTGGAGGGATGTTTCAAGAACTATCTATTATTTGTAATTCTTAAGAGTTTAAAAGAAAACTTTTTCATATTATTTAGATAATTCAAGAAGCTGAAGAGCCTTTTGTGCTTTCTTCCTTTAGTTTTGCATCTCTTTGGTGGATTCTATTAAGTGGTGAACTTGCTTCCATTTTTGTATCTCTTTTGTGGATTCTAGAGGGTGGTGAGTGCACAAATCCTGTATATCTAAAGTTGTAGGTTCCTTAGGGTGGTGGAATTTATCTATTCAGCCCTTTCTTTTATTTTCACATTTATTGAAATGTACTTTTGTTTGCAATTGTTACTCCATGTAGATTTAATATATTTTAGTGTTTCTCAAGTGGTTTTCGTAGTTTAGAATCTCTTCTTTCATTTAGCTTTGGAATAAAGTCACTCTAAGTTATCTGCTATGAGATATAAGCAAAACTAAATAGTGACCATGAATTAGCTGTTCATCTTCTTCTTATGATTCTCAACCTATATCACTTTCTCTTAGCTTTCCATAGCATCAAGAATTGAATCAATGACATTTGTAAAGCAGATGTTATGCCCAAAATACTGATGCATGTCAAGGAAAACGTTTCCTTATATAATCTCAACTTCTGGCTCAATTGTGTCCTCCAAATATATCACATTATCTAGAGAAAATGTTGTCATAATTATCGAGAATGACAGCAAAACCTTGCCAAAAATATCACCTTGAAAGATTTCCTATTGAACCAAGGACTCCTTCCTTTGCATGGAAAGCTTAGTGCTCTTCTTCTACTCTGTCAAAATGCCTCTTAAACAAGAGATTGAGTCCATTTCCTATTTATTAGCTTGGCCTAACTCTAATTCTTGATAAATTTGCATGGATAAGTCAATTTTTTCTCATTTCTAGTTATTTTGTCTTTACAAGCAAAATTCATCAATTTATTATCTAATTCATGCAAAATTGAGAATATTAATCCAAAAATCCTATAAAAATATGAGGTAAAATACATTTATCACATAGTCTATTTTGAGCCCCTTATTTTATGTTTTCTAACCATAAGCAGCATTTAATCTTATTTTAGTACCTTTTTCCCTTCTTAGGTTACCACCTTAGGACTTATCCGACATCAATGGTTTGCTTCGAAACCATTCCTCCACTATTTCACTTGCATCATACCATAATTCCTTCGATTTAACCTTTCCAACTTCATATTCCCCATATTACCACAACCAATCTTCCTAGACATAGCTCATTTTACATACTTGTAGAACATTCACTCGATCATTTTGTTTAGGGGCAAATCTTCCTTATATCTTCCTTCTAACCTTTCATTTCTAGTATCGGGCTTTTGACTTGTGACACAATTTTCCAATGCTTTTGTCCAAACTCTTACTTCGTATACACATCCAGTTTTCCTTATTTATCCTTGTAATTATACCTTTCTACACCTTCGCTTATTCTTATGGGTTACAAAGACCAACATCTCTCCATAGTGCCAATCCCTCTATATCTTTGCTTGGTGCGAAGACTTTTGTTCTTTCCTTTATGACACTTTTCCTTGACTCTGATTCATCCTTGCCATCATAAATGCTCTTACAATCTATTCCTTTACCCTCGTTTGCCAGATCAACCACTCATCATATACCATTGCTAAGTTCATTATCACATGGCACACTGTGCTTACATGAGTATATCATTCTCAAGCTCAAAAATCATATTATCCTTTATCTATTCACTAATAACTCCTAAATTGAACTTGATTGCATTTTGTACTCCACATGTCATTCACTTTCGCATTCATACTTACTCTCTTTTTGTATATGGCTAATGCATATTCTCTAATTAACATTCCTCATCCTTTTTACTTAAGTTCTAATTGCTTGCTTAGTCCTTGTTATGTAAATTTGAATAGTAAAATCAAGAGAAGAAGAAAAATAGAATCGACACACACATAATTTCTCAGGTGGTTCGGCAGTATGCCTATCTCCACGTCTACGACCAACACTATGTTATTCACAAACTATAAAAATGAAAGGTTTGCTTTTACATAGAAAACTTTAATCCCAAGAATACCCTTACATATTTGTATTGGTCGGACCCTCCACTCCATCAACTAGCCTCCCATATATAAAATATGAACCACATAATCAACATTCTCAACCTTGATGAATATGATGCCTTAAAAGACTGTAATAGAAAATTTCACTTGACCCCAGTGACAAGTTGAGGTATATCTCTTCTCTAGTATCTAGAGACAAGAATCAAGTGTAATTTATGCTTGAACTTGTTTGCAATGATGGCCTTTATCAAAATATCCACTGCATTTTCATAAGTGTGAACCTTCTCAAGATCCAAGTGGCTTGAAGTAAAAAACTCTTTGATCTTGTGAAACCTCAAATCTATAGATCCTCACATGATACAGCTGGTTCTTTACCAAATAATGGCAATTTGATAATTAAAATGCAATTGAACTCCTCCTTGCTGAAAACCTAGCTCTTTAACTAGCCCTGCAAGCCATAATGTTTCCTTAAGAGCCTTGATAACTGCCATATACTAACCCTTAGTTGTAAACAATGTAACTAGTGATTGTAACCAAAACCTCCAAAAAATGGGCCCTTCTACAAGAGTGAAGACATAGCCTGTTGTGACCTCCTAATATCAAGATCCCTTGCATGATCTAAGTCTACATATCCCATAATCGAAAGCTCCTCCTATTGTCTATTAAACATGATACCATAATCTATGGTACCTCTTAATTTTATTGTCACAACGTGACGGCCGGTGAAAAAGCCATCGCTTTATGACTTTAGGGCGCGTGAGGGAAAACGCAGAGAAAATTTGGAGTCGCCACCAATTAATTAGAAGGATAATTGG
>JASKGM010033641.1:3142-17126 GCA_034509205.1 Ceratonia siliqua
TTCTATAAATAAAAAAAACATAATCAACTCAAAATTAAAATCCCACTTGTCACGAGAATCGTATATAACAACGCATATATAGGAAGGGGAATATTTTGTATACGCGAAAACTTGAATAAAAGAACGAATATTGACCTTTGGAAGATTAAAATGGGTAAAACCCAAAAGGACAATCTTTATTTTAATCTCATGAAGAGAATGGAGGTTATAATGGAGAACATGAAGGAAAGAATAATAGAAAACCTTAAAGTGATCTTAATTAGTAGATTGAGAAAAAAAAACAGAAAGGGAAGAAATAGATGGAGAGGAAAACAGTAAAAGATAGGAGAATGGTGAAGGGAGGTTAAATCGCTTGTGATATATGCATGCAGAAGCAGAACTCAATGGGCTGTTATTCCTGTGGCTTAGGATTTAAAAGCTTCACACTCTGGGTATAGAGGAAGCACCACTGCACCAAGGTAGACGACGATTTAAAAGTGAATCGGTAAGGAATTTGTGAGAAATAGGGAGACAAGACGGTGCCATCGGTATGGCATCCCAGGTCCAATTTAAAGAAGGCTTTTACTAACCTACCGCGCCTCATGTGTGAAGCTGTAGGATATTTTTAAATTTTTTTTTAAATTTTTTTTAAATTTTAAAAATTTTAAAAATTAATTAATTAAGTTTTATATCATAAATTTTTTTAAAAATTTTTGAAGATGTTTTTGTATTTTTTGTAAAATTTTTTAAGTTATAAATAATAAAAAAAAATTATAGATGAATAGTAATAGGGATGTAAAAAATTTAAGAAAAAATTAAAAAATTTTTTAAAAATTTTTTAAAAAAATATATAAGATAAAAAATATTTAATTATTTTTAAAAAATAAAAAAATTTAAAAAAAAATATAAAAAAAAATAGAAGTGGTAGCTTAGAAATAACCTTTAAAGAATGGACCCTATACCGTTCACAAAGATTGGCCCAGTGATGTACGGATCTGGTCCGTGCTCAACAATCTGGACTGGCCCACTCCCATGTGGTCGGAATATGAATTCACCACATCATTTTATTTTTTGAAATTATGATTAGTAGAGATTATTAATTACAAGTCAGATGTAACTCATAGTTTGAGTTTAACATCAATTCACGTGTGCTCAGCTAGTATTTCTTTTTTTTGTAATTTGTATTACTTGATTTTACTCATTATTGGTTGAAGATTTCGATTTTTTTAGCCTCCTTTCTCTCTTATCAGAAGGGAAGAAAAAGAGTTTCCCTCTGGTCAAACGAACTAAAAGGTATAGCAAAAGGTACTGGCCTTTCGGCCGATCTTAAAACTAGAGCCGAAGCATCTATGGTGACTCTAATAAGAGGAGCGGAGAAGGGATCAAATAATCAAGTGATAGCCTTTTTAATTCTGGTTTGAAGATATTTTAAATTGAATGTTACTTCCAGAGGATGGAGGGTGAAATTTTTATGTATATCTTACCATATTAATTACTTAAGCACAAAAGAAAGTACAAAACGATTTCTTTTAAATATGTCTCTGTTCTAGTACTTGATAATTCATATTGGACCCGAAATGATTGAGGTTGTCACACATTCTAGCTAGCCTCTTAATTAAGTTCACTGAACCAAGGAACCACTTTCATTCAACTTTTAGTGATCAGGTCCTATAACATGTCCCTGAATTCAAAAGAGCGTTAATTAAGTTTCATGCTGTCTTTGTGAGCTACAGATATACAAAAACGAACCTCACTTCCTCATTTAACAAGCACCAACCGCCCCATTTATCCACCGCATTTCCCTTCACCCGCTTCATTCTCATATATCCAGTTCTTTCTCTTCCTCACTTTCTCCTTGAATTTCTAATTTCCACCATGTATAACCTCAGAAGAAGAACAGCACTCTCGCTTGCTCTTGTACCCCTCTTCTCTCTAGTCTTTGTGCTTCTCTTTTCGGTAACCCGCTTCAACAACGACCCAAATACTAGAAAACCCCCCAAAATACACCTCCATTTTCAAAAGCACCTCCAAGTAGCCCACTCCACATGCCAAGGAACACTCTACCCAGACCTCTGCGTCTCAACTCTCGCTTCCTTCCCAGATCTTACCTCCAAATCTGTCCCCGACATGATCTCGTCGGTCATCAACTACACAGTGTACGAGGTCAAATCATCGTCCTCCAACTGCAGTTACCTACGAAACAAGCTCAGAAATCTACACCCACTTGAACAGAGAGCTCTCGATGATTGTCTCAAGCTTTTCGATGACACGGTTGACGAGCTCAAGACCACCATTGTTGATCTTTCCAACAGTAAAATAGGTTCGAAGCGCCACGATGACTTGCAGACTCTGCTAAGCGGCGCAATGACTAATTTGTACACGTGCCTGGACGGGTTTGCTTACAGCCAAGGGAATGTGAGAGACAAAATCCAGGATAAGTTGTATGAGATCTCCCATCAAGTCAGTAACTCATTGGCCATGCTGAAGAAAGTGCACGGAGTGAAGAAACCCTCCAAGTCTGAGGTCTTCCCTGAGTACGGAAAGATGAAACATGGGTTCCCTTCCTGGGTTTCCTCCAAAGAACGAAAGCTGCTTGAAGCTGCTGTGAATGAGACCAGGTTCAATCTTGTGGTGGCCAAAGATGGCACTGGCAATTTCACCACTATTGGGCAAGCTGTGGCTGCAGCTCCAAACTCCAGCACAACCAGGCACATTATTTAATTATTATGCATTTCTTTTTTTGTTCATAATTTAATTCATGTGTTAAGCTGCAACTATATATGAAAGTTAGTTTTATATATCTAATTATAGGATCGTGATACACATAAAAGCTGGGGCGTACTTTGAGAATGTGGAGGTGATAAGGAAAAAGACCAATTTGATGTTCGTGGGAGATGGGATTGGAAAGACCGTTGTGAAAGCCAGTAGAAATGTGGTAGACGGCTGGACCACTTTCCAGTCAGCCACTGTAGGTGAGTTACAAATTTCTACTGCTACTCTATATATACTACTATACTCTTCCTTCTTCATAGCTAGATCAAAATCATCCACATCCATCTATCTACATATTTAGATAAATTCATCCTTAAAATCTCTTGAATTAATTATTAAAAGTATGATGTTTGCCGCTCACTTATTCCAATATTAGAAAGATTTGGGTAGGCCTTATCACAAGTGAGATTCTGTATACTATGCTCCTGTGATCTTAAAAGACGAGAAGAAAAATAATAAAAAAATGATGGAAAAGACAACAAAACAGGAAACTTGACAATGGAGGAGGGAGACACAGATAACGTGTTAGAAATATTGAAAGTTAAAAAGAAAAAGGTTTTGGTCCTTCAGGATTTTGGAGGATTCAACGTTGAAAGAGGAAGACGATAGATTGAACTGTATATGGTAGGGTCCATTCATGATTCACGTACGCTTTTTATTATCCAAAGCCAAACGTGAATTAGCGAAGACAAAAGTATGAAATGATGAATGATTTAGTTTTGACAGGGAACGGTGGTTTGGTAATCGAGGTCATTTATTAAGTTAAAAGATTAAAGATTGGAGGCCCAAAGAGACAAAATAGAAGTAACTATTGGTATCCTCAAAGCGTTGGAAAACAAGGGTGAACGTGTTCAAAATGTATGTCCCATCATATCATCACGGTTTTGAAGCTGTATAATCATCATTATATGACAAACCTGTCCTACTCAATTAATATTTGGAGAATTACAGGGAAGAGAATCCAAGACAATATAATATAAATATTAGGAAAAAGAATAGTGAAGCGCTGTTAAATAATTTACTTTAAAAAGTTGATAAAATAAACTGCAAAGTTGAGGGTACGGGAAAAGCAATCCCCGTGAATAAATATGAATATAAACGTAGCAAAAGATATTTGTCCTTGTGCTTTTGTAATTATAGCTGAACTCATGTCTCACCTCTTCCTCACTCAACCTTACTTATATTATAATCGTAACATAATAATTATTTTTATACAGGAAAAAAAAACATGTAATATATCATCTGAAAATTTTATTCCTATGAAGCACTCAATACAAATTTAGTGTCTCAATAAATATTAAATAATAATTTTTCTAAAAAACATATATACTTATCTAGTTAATTGTGAGTAAAGTATAAGAAGCTGGTTTGCATTGTCTTAAATTTTGGAATGCGGCTTGGTGTAACCCGTAATAATGACAAGCTGAGGTGATGTAGTAATGTTGGTTTGGTTAGACTCTAAACTACGTATTAACGTTCATGAATTATTCCTATTCTCTTCATCCATCAATTCTCTCTGTATGTTTCTATTTCTATCATGCAATCCTATAATTTCAATTGCAATTAATTAAGTACCTCCTTAACAAAACTAATTCCTATTACGATCACCTGCCAGACAGCTCTTTCATATTCCTTGGTTCACCTTTGTTCTTTTCAGTTACCGACATCATTATTATTGATATAGAATACAGAGAAAGCAGTGTATTGGAGGTCATATTTTGCATTATCCTCTTTCGTTTTCTCCTGAAAAGAAGAGCTATGTTTGTGTTGGGTCAATTGACAGCGTGCGCGTGAATGAATGGAACTACTTTTGAGCGCACCAGAGTCCACTTTGTTAATTAGGTTTGATGATGTTTGAAATTTGGTTTGGTTCAGCTGTGGTAGGAGAGGGATTCATAGCAAAGGGAATAAGCTTTGAGAACTCAGCAGGGCCCAACAAGCACCAAGCAGTGGCCCTCAGAAGCGGCGCTGACCTATCCGCATTCTATAAATGCAGCTTTGTTGGCTACCAAGACACACTCTATGTCCATTCCCTGCGTCAGTTCTACCGTGAATGCGACATTTATGGTACCGTAGACTTCATCTTCGGCAATGCTGCCGTGGTGTTTCAGAACTGCAACCTATTCGCACGCAAGCCAAATGAAAACCAGAAGAACATGTTCACTGCCCAAGGCAGAGACGACCCTAATCAAAACACTGGCATTTCTATCTTGAACTGCAAAATCGCAGCAGCTTCGGATTTAGTTCCGGTTAAGTCCTCTTTCAACACCTACTTAGGACGCCCCTGGAAGACATATTCAAGGACGGTTTATCTCAAATCTTACATGGAGGATCTGATTCACCCAGCTGGATGGTTGGAATGGAATGCCACTTTTGCATTGGATACACTGTATTATGGGGAGTACAAAAATACGGGTCCGGGTTCCAATACAAGTGCTAGAGTTAAATGGCCTGGTTATAGGGTCATCAACACCTCTGCTGAGGCTACTCAGTTTGCGGTTGCCCAGTTTATTCAAGGGACTGACTGGTTGAACTCCACTGCCATTCCCTTTTTCCTTAACTTATGATTCCTTATGTACTACAATTCAAACAATGTACTCCATGTTATTGTTCTTCATAATCAGCGTTTATCTCGTAATACGTGAATTATGGAGGTGAACATGAGGGGGGAAATATCAGAACGTCGAAAATTTTCATTTATATGCATATGGACCTTAGGCCCAACGACATTATCCATTCCATAGCCCAACAATGACAGTTTAATTAAAAAAAAAACTCTCCAGAGAAAAAGTCCATTTTTTGGTCAAATGCAGGGAAAAGGTAAAAGATTACAATAATCACGGGAGAGGAGGGCTCAGGGTAATAATAGCGCTGCTAGGTTCCAGACACGGAAAAAATAAACTCCATTGCAGCTTGGTAGCGTAACGAGTATGAAGATTTGGTTGCACTCGCACATGCTTTGGCTCTTGATATCACCTTCTCTTTTTCTGGGTTTGAAACTTGTATTGCTCTTCCTTAAACATAATTTTGTTTAATAAGTAATGATAATTTTCTACAGTTGAATGAATTTGAATACATAATTTATTATCAATAAAGTTGTCAATTGAATAATAATGAGGATCATAAAAATTCCTGCTTGTTTAAATAATCAGAAAATAATTATTTAACTAATAAATAAAGGTTTGAATTCAAAAGAAATAAAGTGAAAAATAAAGCCGTGGAGGCGATGGAGGCTGTATATGAGGCACGTGGTGTCAGCTTTTTGATTCAAGTCTGAGGAAATAAGAGTAACATGCTTTGTTTTTGCAGGGGCAGGGGATGCCAAGAAAAATGGGAATGATGCATGTGAGAGCAATACAGCAGCTGAGCAGCACATGCCGTTATGTCAAATCCCTGCAATCGCTTTCTCACCAAAACCCTTTCATATTTCGTCTTCCGTATTCTGAGAAAAACCCCTTCCCACCTTCATTTTTCTTTCACACTATTCTCTCTGTTTTTTCTTGATCATCTACCTCTTGTGCCAACATTTTTAGGACTTACCCCTTATTCTTTTTATAAATTTATGATATAACTGTTTTCATTTTTAATCATTCAAGCATGCTTAATCTTTTTATTTGTTCACTTATCAGCAAAAGAAAAAAAAATGGTTCCCTTCTGGGCCTTCCGAAGGCCCTCTCTCTGTAATAGGCCCAGCCAAATAATGCTACATAGCATATGCAATACACAGCACTCCAATCATTTTTAGAGAAAGAATCATGGTGGAAAGTTATCCTTCTCCACATGCGCATACACGTTTTTTTTTTTCTCTCTATTTTTTTAAACTAGTATTATTTTGTACTTGCCTTGTTAAGCTCAATTTCCTTTTCTTGATATATATCAAAGTACTTGTTAGTTAAATTACTGCAAATTAATGATACGTAGCAACCGTACAAGAATAAAAAAAATACCAACATTTTCGATAATCTATCTATTTCTTTTGGCGTAAGAAGAATCCATCAACAATAGTTTTGGCAGAAAAAACTAAGCTACTGTAAGTTGTAACACAAAATTGACAGCTTACGTAATAGGAAAAGCCAATATTTTTTTTGAAGGAATACCAATTCATCTGTGGATGAGCAAAACCAATTAATAATATCTAACTTTATGATGAGAGACAACAAAAAAAAAATATATATATAATTATTATCATTACAATTATGGGATGGCTTATTGGCACCCATGGCAAGTCTATCCGAAGTCGAACTCGGAAGTGATGCGTAGGATTAGCCGGTTATGTTGATATAATGTGTGTGAGATCAGAAGCAAAAGCCGAAGTCTCTCTTATCTTATCTATACAAATAAAAGTTGCATTACTGCGTATGGGTCTTCGCGGACCCTTAGTTGAGCCATTTAATCAGTGAAGTTGAAGATTCAGTATTATGTTGTCCATGCTTGTCTTCCCCACCTTTCTCCGACAACTTTTCTGAGTTCAAGCATCCAACACGTTTCATTTGTTCTATCAGTGACAGCAGGTTGTTCAGCTCTCTCTGCTTTGAGTTATGGGCATCTACTTCTCTCCTTTACTTCCACGGAGCTTGGAGCACTCACCAGTCGCCCCACTTTCACTACTTACTAACATAGGCCTCAACAACCAATGTTTAATTGTTTATTTCTAAAACCAAAGCACAAAACAAATACAAAAAACAAAACTTTCATATAACCTCACATAATTTTATTACCCGTTGCCCAATGTTACCCTTTTACCCAGAAGCAAGAATCTGGACTCAGTCTCAACCCCATCACCAATTGACCATGTTATGTGTCTGACCTAATTTTAACAAGCCCCGCTCGACGCCCCTAAAACATCTTTTGAATTCCATCATATCAACCTCTTTCTGTTTCTTTTACTATGTTAATTTGCAGTACAAACTAGACTATTTCGTTTGCTATGAACAAGAAGACATACCCTAGAATATTCCTGAATCTTCTTTCAAATACATTAAAGATTATATAACCTCTTTCATTTAATCCACAGAAAAAAGAAATCAAATATTCTAATTTTTGTCCATTCTTCGATAATAATAAATTTTGATTAAAAAATGGAATATAAATACCTATGCGTGATTTAACCACCTTGGTTGGATTATTAGTGGTTACTACTGTGTTTTGCACGGTGAACTAGATAACTCCCAAAAATTTCTATAGCTGTTGAGTAAAAAAAGATTAAATAAATCAAACACCAGTTGGAGCATGTGGACCTAATTATTGTTGTAACCAAGCAGGACGTTACTGAGGCAGCTTTTGCTTTATAAATACAGAGCTTGAGGAAAAGGGATTACGGCTTGCAGGTGGCAGGTTAGTTGTTCGTTGGGTGGTATTACTGTGGGCAGATCACAATGACTTTTTTCCTTTCCTGCTCTACTCTCACTCTGCTCATCCTCCTTTCTTTCTTCTTCACTACTCTGCTCCACTCCGATGCATTCCCTGTCCATTACAATCGTCCCATACGCCACCGCCACCGCCCTCGTTTTGCCAGTCACAACTACAGAGACGCTCTCACCAAATCCATCCTCTTTTTTGAAGGTCAGAGGTCAGGGAAGCTCCCTTCTAACCAGAGGATGACATGGAGGAGGGACTCTGGTCTCTCAGATGGCTCAGCCATGCATGTATATCTCATACCCCTCTCACCTTACCATATTGTTAAGCATTTACTCTATGTACCTGTATTTTTGGGCAAAATGTGAAGTAGGGTTTGCTTATATCGGTGTAAAACTGCAATGCAGGTTGATTTGGTTGGAGGCTACTATGATGCAGGGGACAATGTCAAGTTTGGTTTTCCCATGGCATTCACCACCACCATGCTTTCATGGAGTGTTATTGAGTTTGGTGGGTTAATGGGAGGTGAATTGCAGAATGCTAGAGAGGCTATTCGCTGGGCTACTGATTATCTTCTCAAAGCTACTGCACATCCAGACACCATCTATGTTCAGGTCAGTTTCCGTCGCTAAGCATTATTTGTAACTTTCATCATTCTCTCCTTGTCTTCTCTAAAGAACGGTTGTTCTCGGCTTTCTCTTTTAATGTCACACAAGTACAATGTACGTGTGAATAATGATACACACAGAGAACAAGAGAGCTGAGATTGACTTTGGTTTCGCATTGCAGGTGGGAGATGCTAAGAAGGACCACGCTTGTTGGGAGAGACCTGAAGACATGGATACCCCAAGAAGTGTCTTTAAGATAGATAAGAACACTCCTGGTTCAGAAGTGGCCGCTGAAACTGCTGCGGCTCTTGCTGCTGCTTATCTGGTTTTCAGAAGAAGTGACCCCAAATACGCCGGAACTTTAGTCAGGAGGGCTATTAGGGTAAGCCATTGATTCAAGAGGAACAATTAGTAGTCTAATTGGAATTGGAGCAGCTCCCTCTTAAGTATTTCCTTTTGAACAGAATCTCAGTTTGTATTTATTTCTGGGTATAGGTGTTCCAGTTTGCTGATAAATACAGGGGATCCTACAGCAATGGCTTGAAGCCCATTGTGTGCCCCTTCTATTGCTCTTACTCTGGTTATCAGGTGAAGTTTCATATCTTAAAGTTATCCATTTAATGTAGTTCTTTTGGTGGGATGTAAAACTCAAGTATTAATTTGATGTCCTGAAAATATGCTAGGATGAGTTATTGTGGGGTGCTGCTTGGCTGCACAAGGCCACAAAAAACCCAATGTACCTGAACTACATTCAAGTTAATGGCCATACCCTTGGGGCTGCAGAGTTTGACAATACCTTTGGGTGGGATAACAAGCATGTTGGAGCAAGGATACTTCTTTCCAAGGTCCTATTTCCATCAAATTTCTACTCTTGTCCTTGGTAGACTAGTATCAATGATGGTGTTAAACTTATGGTTACGCTTTTAAATACAGGAATTTCTTGTTCAAAAGGTACAATCCCTCCATGAATACAAGGGTCATGCGGACAATTTCATATGTTCTCTAATTCCTGGAGCATCTTTCTCTTCAGCCCAATATACCAGAGGTGAGGTTGGATTTCCTTGTTTCTAATTCTATCTCTTCTCTCTGGCACTGTGTGGTCCAATCTGTAACGGTCACTTTTGGTTTCTTGCGCTTGAAATATTACGCAGGTGGGCTTCTGTTCAAGATGAGCGATAGCAACATGCAGTATGTCACATCCACTTCCTTCCTACTCTTAACCTATGCCAAATACTTGACCTCATCCCACATGGTTGTGAACTGTGGTGGAACCGCTGTAACCCCAAAGAGGCTCCGGGCCATAGCCAAGAAACAGGTTCAGATTTCAAATAGAAAGGAAACTTGTATCAACTAACAAATATTTGCATTCTCCTTGCTAATTTAGTTGAACACTATTATGAATTTGCAGGTGGATTACTTGCTTGGAGAAAACCCCATGAAGATGTCTTACATGGTGGGGTATGGTCCAAGGTACCCACGAAGGATACACCACAGAGGCTCATCTCTACCGTCCATTGCTGCACACCCTGCCAAGATCCAATGCTCAGCAGGATTCAGTGTGATGAGTTCACAATCCCCCAACCCCAACATTCTAGTGGGTGCCGTTATTGGTGGACCCGACCAGCATGACAGGTTCCCAGATAAACGGTCAGATTATGAGCAATCGGAGCCAGCCACTTACATCAACGCACCCCTTGTAGGAGCATTAGCTTATCTTGCTCACTCTTCTGGGCAACTCTAACCTGTTAGGTGTACCTTAATTATGTTTTAATTATTACTATCTTAAGTAGATTTGGGTAGTTGCATTCCTTGCAAGTGCACAAGGGAAGAGGGGTTAGAGTAGAAACTAGAAAGCTACCTGGAAGCACATTGGTCAAGGAATAATAGATAAGATGGCATTGGTGTACTGTTATATTTTACTTTGTTAGGGTTGGGATGGGTACCCATATTTGGTGCCAGAAACGGCGTTTGTGTGAAAGGTTATGGCCCTTGTTTGAAAGTATGATTTGGGAAAATGTAATTTCAAATTGTGAAGGTCTTTAAACCCCCAACTTCTAACGTGTTACGAGGAAAAAGGATTAAATAAAATGTTGAAGCAGGAATAGAGGTATAGTTGTATCAAACAATGTTTTTACAGAGGACTTATTCCTAGAAACTTGGAAATAATTCATTGTAAGGATCAGGATTCAGGAACTGGGATAAATAATAGTAAGTAAAGTGTGAATGGATAAGGAGTATTTGACCGTTGAAAGGGCCCTCTGACATGTGAACGTGGTGGGGGTTCGGGGTTGTAGATCATACGGTCAAAAAAGCTGCGTCCTCTGTCAGGAATGTCAGAAGACTTGAGAGTTGCCCGGAAATTACAGCGACGCTTTGAGAACCCTAATGGGAACCATAGACATTCCTCATAGCCCCAAATATTAAATTAAAATACAAAAAAGACATTCTTCAAATCTGTCATACGTGTCCAATGAATAAATATAATTACTTGGTTTGCGCCTCCATTTCTCACTTCACAACTACTCACCATTCCCCAACAAAAACTGGGACGCCTGGCGGTGATGTGGGATTACACTTCACTTTATAGATTGGAATTTAGTTTTGTCAATTTTCAAAAAAAATTATAGTTTCAACGTGAATATCTTTGACCTAACCAAAAAAATTAAGTACAAATTGATTTGAGGTTCACTAATGAAATTTGAGAGGACATGGAAGGCTTCAAAGTTCAAAGTAAACCAACGGAAAACAGGATTCTAGTAGTATTATTTAAAAAACAGTCTTCCGTTTCCCGCTTTTCCATGATAGGGATTAGGGAAGTAGTTTTCCATATTCATTACTCTTGATTATGTGAACAACTGGCAGACTCAGAAGCGCCAAGGAAAATTGACAACTTCAAGCAAAGGAAAACAGGAGCTGAAAGAACCAGTATCCAGCATTTGGGATATCATCACATGTACTTTAAGATAGACTAGCTTCCTTCAAAGTCCGATAAGTCGGGAGGACAAGAATTTTAAAACACACACAGAAGCAGAACTTTATTTACATATGACACTGCTATTGTCTTCAGTCCGTTTCTGAAATACATAGCTGCTAATTGCTGAGGCACCCCTCAGTTAGTTTCATCATCCTTTGCTGGCGGTACAGAATTTGCCTGTTAAAGTTGTGCAGCACAAAATTGAATCAATGTCAGTAACATCTTTATTTTGTTTACTATTTTCTTAAACGCTATCGATTTAAAAGGCATAGGGCCTAAAGAACATAAAGCCATAACCCTGCGTGATAGCCATTCAACCATTTCCTGAAACTAACCAGTGAACAAACAATATAACACTCACCAAATCGCGGAACTTAAGGATGTAGAACATCTCAAGATATCGTCGAGTTTCACGCCTCTCTAGCTTGGAGACATACTTCCAGAAACTATAAACTCCCGCCAAGGTCATAAGCCTTTCAGAATAGATCTTCCACGTGTACCTGTATAAACTTTGCTTAGCAAATGAGTCACACCATAAACTAACAATTTTTTTAAAAAAAAATTACATACCTTTCATAAATTCTTTGAAGACCACCATCAGAAATTTTATTCCAATGGCTTGGGTCCTCCTTGCATCGTTGGAAGAAATCAACCAATAGTGCAGAAGCTTGGTCTGGGTGATAAGGATCGATATGAAATCCTGATATACCATGCTCAATGATCTCAGCAGGACCACCATGGCAAGTAGCAAACGTGGGAAGCCCACAAGTCATGGCCTCCACAACTGTAAGTCCAAAAGCTTCATAGAAAGCAGGCTGCAGCAAGAGAGATGAAGTTAAGAATGATATCTGAGGGATCGAGCACAACAGTTAGGAGACTTTGGTATATTACCTGAATGAAAGCACCTTTTGTGTCTGCTATATAGCGATACAGCTCACCATTACGTGCTCTATTTGTTTGAGCTGCAATCCACCGGAAATCACCATCTAAGCTATATTTCTTCATGAGATCATGCATCTTCTCAATTTCTGCTATTTCTTCTCTGTCCCTGGAGTTCTTTACGTCAATATAGCCAGCTACCACAACAAGGTTGACCAGTTCCCTCAATTTTCTGTTCTTTCCATAGCTTTCTACCAAACCAGATATGTTTTTCACTCGGTCTAACCTTGCCATGGAAAATATTATGGGCTTTGACCGGTCTTTAAGTGTACCACTGCCACAAAAGAAACAAAGATAAACTTATTCACTAACCGCTGTAAGCTAATTACCTCTACATAGTTACATACCATAGTCTGAAAAATGCAAGATGCTTCTCAACAATTCTCACAACTTTTTAATATATTCCTCCCTTGAAAAATATGCAGGCGAAGGTCAGGGTGGGATTTCAGACAAGACATTGGCACTGATTGTCCAAAACTGATTATAATTTACAGCACAGATTGGTCCCATGACTGAAGGGCAAGTAATTATTGGAAGCTACGGGACCATACCTGTAAAGTTCTTTGCACGATACATAACAGACAATTTAAACAAATCTTCATCATATTACCTTGCCCCACTAGACCAAGGATAGTAAGGTAGAATCACCAAATTAATTAGAAGACCTATTACTTCTGGAGATATATATCCTTCTAGAAATAAACCCAAATTGATCATTTGTGCAATTGAAATACTCACATGTATTCTTCAGTTTGCTCAGGGTCAAATAACAACTTTTCAATTGAACCATGCAAGGCTGTAAGTCTCTTCTGCTTTTCAGAGTATGGAAAATATATGCACATATCTGCTCCAGGAGAGACAATATTGAACTTAGGATCAAAAACATCAATGCCATGGACAACCCTATAGAGCCCAGGAAGGGTAAAAGCAGTGTGGCTCTCATACTGGCCGACAGTATTCTTCCTGAAATGAGCACACAAGTTGACCTGAGTGGCATTAGAATAACCGAAAACTAACATATAAACAGAAACAAGAAAAAAAAATTAAAAAGAACTGAAAGCTAACACCAGGGATGGGCAAGTGAGATGAACTTGTAAAGTTGATGCTTGAGACTGATAGTTGGTTTATGAGACTTAGAGCTTGAGAGATGGGTATGCGCAAAGCCTAAAGAGGATGCCTAAGCAAAATGGTAACTAGCTCATATGCCTTTAATTCTGATGTCCAAGACATAAGAAATTAAATAGTATCTTGGCACAGATTTCCACGAGCAACCAATCACATTCACCATACATTGTTTAGGAATCTTAAGACACCTAATTATGTTATGACAAACACAGGAAGTAGTTTCTTGGTATAG
>JASKGM010033652.1:7287-24774 GCA_034509205.1 Ceratonia siliqua
TTAAGCATGATATTTGAAAAACACAGTGGATTTTGGAATCCTTTAATAGCTCCAGCTTGTAGGCCACTTTTCCTATCCTTTCCAGAACAAATTTGCCAATTTCTGCTTAGCTCATTTGAAACTGTGCTCTGGTGAAATGGTTACAGCTTAAGGAAAACCCACTCATTCACCTCTAAGGTCTCATCTCGATGATGCTTATCAGCCTGTTGCTTCATCCGGTTCTTAGCATGTTTTATGTTTCTTTTTAATTGCTTAAGAAATGCATCTCTTTCCATGAGTTTTTAGTCCACTTCCTGAACAAAGGTTGAACCTAGTATGTATCGTGTTATAATGGGTGGTGGCCTCTCATAAAGCGATTGAAAAGGTGAGAACCCAATTAATCAATGAAACTTCGTATTATATCAAAACGCAGCCCAAGGGAGGTGACAATACCATTGCTTGTGATTTTAGGCTGAGAAACACCGTAGGTACTGTTGGATACTACGATTAACAACCTCTATTTGGCCGTCAAATTCAGGGTGGTATGCAGATGACATCCTGAGTTGGGTTCCCTGTAACTTAAAGAATTCTCTCCAGAAGTTACTATTAAATATTGCCCCCTATCACTTACTATCGACCTCAGCATTCCAAGAAGCTTCACAACATTGTTTACATATATTTATGCTATTTTCTTCGCGGTGAATGGCCCATAAAATGAGTATACTTGGTTAGTCGGTCAACTACTACCAATATCCCATTTCTGTCATTCGAGGAAGAAAGAGACCTTCGATGAAATCCATCGAGACATCCTTCCATACTTGGTCAGGGGTTGGAAGAGGTTGTAGTAGGCCGGTCGGTGACTTGGAGTCTGCTTTATTCCTTTGACAGACTTCACACTCAGCTATGAATTATTGTATATCTTTTTTCAATTTGTTCAAATAAAAAGCTTGCAATAAACGCTTCCATGTTCGAAGAACTCCTGAATGCCCCCTGTTTTAGAGCTGTGAAACTCCTGTAGTATTTTTTGTTGTAAAGATGGATTATGTGGTACCATAATCCTTCCCATGTACCACAGTAACCCTTTTTTCCATTCATATTTGCTTGTTTTTGAGTTCCCATCCTTTCAAAGCTCTTGGCCTTAAACACTCTTCGCAGTTTCCTTCTTAAGGTCATCCCAAATACAAAACAGAGGTTTGGAAATTGCCCATAATGTGGGTGCTTCGGTTTCATGAGAGAGAGCATTCGCGGCCTTATTTTCCTTCCCTGGGTGATATAATATCTCATGCTCGTATCTTAGCAACTTAGTAACCCATTTTTGTTGCTCCGGGGTCATTACCTTTTGTTCTAAGAAGTATCTCAAGATTCTTTAGTCGGTTAATATCCTGAACTTTCTCCTTAGTAGATATGGTCTCCAGCAATGAATAGCTTCAAGAATTGCAAGCATTTCCTTAGAATAAGTAGGCTAAGCTCTTTTTCAGGGACCTAATGCCTTATTGAGATACGCTAAGGGTCATCTTTGTTGAGACACTATTGCCCCTATTCCTGTATCTGAAGCATTAGCTTCCACAATGAACATTTCATCGAAATTGGGAAGAGATGGGACTAGAGTGGTCATCATTGCACCTTTGAGCTTCTTGAAGGCTGCTTGTGCTTAGTGTTGCAATTTTTTTGTAGCTCATCACAAACTTATGATAATACCATGTTAATCCTAAGAACCTTCTAAGTTCTGTGAAATTCTTCGGAATTGGCTATTCCTTCATGGTTCCAATTTTTCTGTCATCTACTTGCACTCCCTCAATAGAGATGAGATGTCCAAGGTACTATATTTGCTCTTGACTGAAAGCACACTTATATTGTTTGAGAAAGAATTGTCGTTGGTCTAGCACTTCGAAAACAAACTGTACATGTGTCAAATGGTTACTCCCTTTACGACAATATATGAGAATGTTGTCAAACAATATCATTATAAACCTGCAAAGAAATGTCTTAAAAGTGGAATTCATGGTTGCCTGAAACATTGATGGGGCGTTGCACAACCCAAAGGGCATTACTATGTACTCGTAGTGCCTGTTATGAGTTCTGACTGCTGTTTTGTGCACATCATCGGGGTGAACTCGGATCTAGTGATACCCTACTCTACCCTACTATGAGATCGAGCTTAGTGAAGAATTTTGCGCTATAGAGCTTGTTGATCATGTCATCGACTATCAGGATAAGGAATCTATCCTTAATAATAACTTCATTTAATGCCCTATAATCCTTACAGAACCTACATGATCCGTATTTCTTTTTCATGAGCAGAACCGGCAAGGAGAACGAGTTATAGCTCTGCCGGATAGTTCCCTTAGCCAACATCAGAGCAATGGGATCTAACTAAGACCAACTCAACAAGCTTGAGTTCGAAATGCAAGAGGTCCATGGCAGTGTGCATAGGTCCATTGATGAAACAGGGAAAGTTAAAACTCAGATGAGGGGGATTGAAGACCATCTCAAGGAACTTCTTGACTCCTTAGCATGATTTAGCATTTTCAGAGAGATGCCTCAATAGTTCTAGAGTGAGAGGAGTTTATCATCATGGGAAAAACCTCATCGGGATGATGGTTTCCAACCATTCCAATACTCGAAGTTCATTAAGATGGACTATTCACATTTCTCTAACGAAGACCCAATGGATTGGCTCATTCGAGTGAAGCAATACTTTGATTTCCAAAAGACTCATGAAAACCAGAAAGTGGCCTAACTTCGTTCCATCTTGAGGGCGAAGTGAATCAATGGTGACAGTGGCTTCAAAGAGTACATCGGGAGGAGAATCGAGAAATCACTTGGGAGCTCTTTAAGAAGGAAGTGGTGACTCAATTCGGGTCTACTGAATATGAGTGCTTCAACAAAGCATTATCTCATGTTAGACAAACTAGTATATTCTAGGAATACCAACGGGAGTTTAAGAAGTGTACAAACAGAGTAAGGGCGTGGCTACAAACAGCTCTGGTGGGAACATTCTTAGGAGAACTACACAAGGATATTGTTGATGAGGTGAGAATGACGAAGCCTTGGACGCAACAGGATATCATTGGGATAGTAAGGCCGAAAGATGAACAATTCACAAGAAAAAAGAAGCAAGGCCGCCTAGAAATAACTAAGTATCCGACAGCTCGAGTAACCACTAACCCACCATCGACATCAGTAGCTGATGGGTCAAAACCAGCCACCAAGCCCATCATTAAAAGGTTGTCTTGGGATAAGATGTAGAAAAGAGTAGAAAATGGGTTATGTTTTAATTGCGATGATCATTTCATCCTTATAACTATTTTTAATAGAAATATGTGTAATCGATACTGAAGACCCATAACAAGAAGCAGAGGTGACTATAGGAAAATGAGGAGCAATGGACGAAGATGAGCAAGTTGAGATTACCCTAAATGCTTTCT
This sequence comes from Ceratonia siliqua, assembly GCA_034509205.1. Lineage (NCBI taxonomy): Eukaryota > Viridiplantae > Streptophyta > Magnoliopsida > Fabales > Fabaceae > Ceratonia > Ceratonia siliqua. Next base: position 10,695 of record JASKGM010033652.1, read on the forward strand.
CGGGATGGAAGGTCCCCAGGACACTGAAACTCCTGGCCTATGTAGGAAAATAAAGAGTAGAGGTCTTGGTGGATAGTCGCTTTAGCGATAATTTCATTAACCAACGTCTGGCCCAACAACTCTAGTTACAAGTCAGGCCCATTAAAGACTTCAACGTTAACATTACGGATAAGGGCAAACTTATATGCCACGAGAAACATGAGCAAGTCGAGGTAAAGATACAAGGGCTTCCATTTCATATCACTATGTTCTCACTACCACTATAAGGGATGGATATGGTATTAGGGTCCAATGGCTTATGGGCTTATGCCTAGTTACTTGTGATTGGCACCAACTGACTTTGCGCTTCGATTGGCAAGGAGAAACGAGGGTGTTTCAAGGGTGTAAACAGTCACCAACAACTCTGATACTAAATGATGGAACTCAAAATTGACCACAACAAGGTAGGAATTACAAACTGGTTTCTCCACTATTGAGGTATAGAGAGAATAACATTTACAAGATCAAAAATATTCACTACCCGAATAATAGTAAGGATTACTAATATACTATTAAGGCTCTTTAACGGCTAGTACAACTAAGATATATAGGTTCCTTGTACCTCATCCACAACCTGTCCTTGAGCCAAGTGTATCCTCTCTGCATGGGTACACAGATCTGTCACCATACTAGTTGCTTGCCCACCTTATGTACGTGGACTTTTCCTTAGCTGTTAGCATGGCTAGGTATTTGGGGTTAAGTTTTTTGTCTCTTCTAGTCCTACGTGGTTCAACATGCTTCCTTAGACAAAGTTTTTAATGATGAAGTATGTAAATGCAGGGTGTTTAGAGAAATTATGGTTTCTGTTGAGAGTAACAGGAAGGTCATTGAAGTGTATTTATTATGGCTGAAGCTTAGGTATTTATAGAGGAAGAAGAAGAAGCTGGCATTTAATGCATGTTGGTGACTGCATGAACTGCACATCATGCATTAAATGGACGTGAAGCAGTTTTAAGGTGTTAAGTAGACAACAGAGCTGTTTTTGTGGTTGCAAATGATGTGTTCAGGTAGCCAAAGTGGCATGTGTCAAATAAAGCCGAGAAAGAATGCAACTAATTCTTCTAAAGGTACTAAAGCAGGTTGCTGATGGTGATAGATTATTGGTATTAATAGATAAAATGAAGTGGGTTAAGTTAAAGCTTATCAACATGCTTATGCTTTCAAAAGGTTATATCAAGAAGCATTTTTTGTAGTTAGGGCGTGCCATATGCGTTGTGATAAGTTAGCATATGGGGTATGCCAATACTCATGCCTCAAGTCATAAACAACCACACCCAAATCTTGATGCAAAGATGCCTGATTCCTGAGCATGCATGTTCACAATTCCCCTCAGCATACCTTAGCCTTTACCTAGAGAAGGCGCTATGGTAAGAGAAAGAAAAGCATTAGTAATTTGTCTAAATAGGAATAAATGTATAATATAAAGAATCTAACAAAAAGCTATCTTTAGGTTGCCTATAATATTGTTTTAAAGGTTACTCAATACTTTGGGGACTCACTTAACACTTTGGCTAGTTTCAACATTGATACTTAATAATTATTACTCAGACCACTTTAAGAGTATTCATATTCCTAGCTCTTAGGCCTAGGCCAAGTTTATGCTAAGACGCTCCCCTTTTTGTTGTGCAGTTACCATGACCTAGCACCATGCCTTTGTTATACTCATAGTCCTATCTCTTGGGCCTGTGCTAAGTTTATCCTAAGAGCGCTCCCCTTTCTATTGTGCAGTTACCATGACCTAGCACCCTGCCTTCATCATAAAGCCCTTATTTAGCTGAGTGGGCTTTTTAACTGCCTAGAAGGGGTTTTTGAAGGACTTAGGCCCGTTTGGGAAATGCTTTTAGCCCTTATAAGCTGTTTTTTTTTTCAAAAAAAAAAATACTTTTGTTACAAAGTGGTGTTTGGCAACTGATTTTTTTTTTTAAAGTGCTTTTTGAAAAACAAGTTGACAAGTAGCTATTTTGGAAAGTAAGTTTTTTCTGCTTCTGGTTAAAAGTCATTTCAAGTAAAAGAGAGATAAATTTTTATGGACAACATTATCTATATATTATTAGCATATTTCCATTCATGTTCATCATATATACAATTTTCTCCATTTTTTTATAATTTTAATAAAATTATAATAAAAGATTTTATTTTAAGTTTTATATTTATAAAAATAAGAATTCTTAATAATATATTTTATAATTTTAAATATTAATTTTTTCAAAAAAAATTAATATTTAAAATTTGTAAAAAAATATTGTTTTATTTAAACACAATATAAAAAATACTTTTATATACTCTGTTTAGTAATTTTATCTGCATAAAAGTGTTTCTATATTTTTACATTCAAACGCAATAAATATTTTTTTCAATAAAATCACTTCTATATAACTATATTTAAACATTAAATATTATTATTATTATTATTATTTAAATAAGCACTTTTATTTTGACAAAAGTATTTTTTTGTTTACAAAAAACGCAACTTTTTAAGGTGAAAAATCCTAAATAGTATATAAATTAAACAACTTATTTTTATATCTCTATCTATTTATATTAATTTTTTTATCCTAATTAGCATATGAATTAAACACTTTTTTTTATCATACTACTTTATTTAATTACTTTGAGTATATTAACTTATCTAAATCACACTATTTTTATTTAAACACTTACGTTTCTATTGCTGATTACATACAACACTATTTAGAGATCTATTATTAATATAACCAGTACATAATTATTGTATATATATTTACCTCAATGATTTGGTTATAACTTATAAATTCAGCTTATTTATTATGTAGTTTGATTCAAATGGTACGATATTGAATAATTGGAGCCAATATATGTGTTGCACTATTATGACTTGTTGAAATTTCTTAATTATAATAATTATGTCACATAAATCAATACCAGGTATTCATAACAAGTTTAGGTCATGCATTTTAATTTCAATTATTTACAAATTTTTATTTTTTATTATGAGAAGGGAAGAGACAAAGGATACCAAATATTGTTGGTCACAATTTGATTAATTTAGAATATTTTTTCATTGATTTTTGTAATTAATTTTTGTATTTCATCTTTTTTTTTAATTTTCTTAGTTAGGCCATTTTAAGATTGTTTAGGCATGCTTAGCCCTAGAGAGTTGTGTTAGAGCTTTTAAATAGATGTTTGACAAAAAAATGGCCTGATCCATTTTTCTTATGGCCCAAGAAGAGTCAGGCTTGTCCTGCCCATTTTGATAGTGCTATCATTCATGGGTATTGCATTGGCGTACTCAAGAAGCCTTGGTTTTTTAGTAGCCCATTATGAGGCGCTTTCCGTTGCTTGGCTTGTTAGGTATGCTTTCTCATGTGTGTGTTTTTTTTTAATGAAGTTGTGCTTTTTAATAGATATTTCAAATAAAAATATTAATTTTATTAAAAATAAGTTTTTAGTGTTTATATGTAATTATGTAGAAGTAATTTTATTAAAAAAAATAAATTTATTGTGTTTAGATGTAAATTGTATAAATTTAAAAATTTTTTTGTTAAAATTAAATTTAAAATTATAAAATATTATTAAGAATTCTTATTTTTAATTTTATAAATATAAATTTTAAAATAATTTATTATTATTATTATTTTATTAAAATTATAAAAAAATAAAAAAAATTGTGCATGGAATAGATATGAATAAAAATAGGAGTTTTCTAACCTACTCATGAGTATGTTTTATAATTTTTAAATTTTTTTAAATTTTTAAATTTTTTATAATTTTAATTTTAAGAAATAAATTAAAAGAATATAAAAAAATTAAAAAAAATAAAAATAGTAAAAAGTATTAAAAAAATTTACATAACACATTAATCAAAAAATAATTCAAAAAACTTAATAAGAAAACTAAAAAAAACAAAAAAAACTTTTTTGGTTCTTTTTTTTGAAATTTTTAAAATTTATTTCTTAAAATAAAAATTATAAAAAAATTAAAAAAATTAAAACTTATAATTTTAAAAATTAAAAACAACTGTCCTACAAAAAGCACCATAAAAATATGTTAATGATATAAGTGTATTTTTTATACTAAAATTTTTTCTCTCTTCTATTTAAAATTATTTTTAAACAATAAATTAAAAAAATGAACTTATAAAAATAACTAACTTTTTAACTTTTTTTAAAAAAAAAACACTTTTAATTAGAAACATTTGTTAAACATCTAAAATGTTTAAAAGTAATTTTTTTTTAAAGGGGCTTAGCATTTCTCAAACACCCCAACTTTTTCTTAAAGTTTCTTCATGCAAACAATCATCTTCCTCAACACTAAGCAAGTCTTTGACACTTCTGGAAGATGCCTTCCGCCTTGCTAGCTCTGCTTTTATGCTTCTCTTGTTTTTTTGGATTTATGCTGTTTTTTGGAGCTTTATGAGGACGAGGACGATGGGCTACAATGGCTACTTTTGTTACGTGACCTTTTTTCCTTTTTATTTTTTAACTAAATTTGAATAGAAGTTAGTTGAATCTTGTATGAGCATGGATTATGCTTTGGTTAAATGGAATATTTTGCGAGTATTTTAAGTCTTCTGGTAGTCAATGACGATGAACGGGAGGTGTAATTTCGACAATAGTTTGGGTGAGTTGTAATTTAAGAAAGCCTAAAGGCAGTAAGTGTAGCTTATTCTTTCTAAAAATATAAAATTTAATTCATACAAATATATATTTAAAATTAAATTAAAACTTAACATCAAATTTTAAAGAGAAAGAGGAAATTAACCTTTGAAAAACTAGTTTTCTTCAATTCCAAATTAGGAAGAAAATAAAACACTGCGTTTTGATTGGTGAAGGCATGGAGATTGGCGATTATTCGCAGACTGGAGAACTCAGTAGTGGACCACGAGGCGGAGTCTGATTAAGATTAACCATGTGTCACTGCCAGGTACAGAAAACGGTGGGAAAAAATTCCCGTTTTGAAGATTCAGGGCCGTGACATTGAGGAAAACACAAACCCAAACCATGAAGCAAACGACAACGTTGAATACACTCGCTGCCTCTTCAACCTCGAGCTCCTCGACGGTATAGTATTTGCAGCAGCAATTTAGCCTCCATATCAGTAGCTCCATAAATCATCGCTGGTAAATGCGAGTCCCTGATCTATAATTTAGTTGCTTTTGCTTTTCTGTTTCATATTCATAGGCTCATTCTCAAAAAAGTTGCTTTTTGCTGTTCTTCATCTTGTTGCTTTAGATTGTTAGGTTTCGTGGCTTGGGGCTATGTCAGCCGCCCAATAAGTTGCAATGCGTCCTGCCAATTTTTGTTTTTTCCCTGGATAATTGATGAGCATGTGTTAATACAATTCAAAGGGTACTTGGAATTTATGTCGTCAATTTGGAATTGAAAATTCCTCCTGAAATTGTAAATTCAGTACATTTTGCAGGGAAAATCACGTTGTTGTGAATTCATTATTGACGAATCCCCGTGCAAGTTTTATTTGGGGTATGGGAGGGGGCGTTTGTAACCCTGTGATATTAGTGTAAGCTGGGCAAACAGTATTCATAGTAATGAACCCCTTTTTGCTAAACATGATACAAAAGCTTTATTGGTTCGAAAATATGTTATGGGGTCTATTCGTGTTAGATGGCAAACGATGCTTTTGTATTGGAAATTGCTCTTCTTACAATTATTTTTTTATTTTTATACAAAAACGACATGGCATCCCATATTTTTGTATGTATGCATCACTCTCGTGAGCCGCAAGTAAAGTTGATGCACACTACTAACTTGGTTCCACCAATTTGAAATTATACTTGACTACGCCATTAGTTGGATGACTCTAAGCCATTTCAATACAAGCCACTTTTGTGGAAATTTTTAGGCTTTAAAGTTTGTTATTTTCTGGTGAGAATAGAGGAAGGATGTGATGGATTGTGAGGGGTACATCAAATTATTAAATCAAGGATTGGTCCCCCAAGTTATCACTTCCAGTCTCAGGATTGCGGATTGCCTGATACTTACTTGAGAGTGGGTTGGTCTATTTCAGAGTTACTATATCGCTCTTATTGGGAGAAAGGAGAAGTGTGCATTCCTTCTTCTCAAGGGACAAGGGGGCGCAAGAGAAGCAAAGAAGCACATAAACTTTAATAAGTAAAACATCAGAAATGTGCTAGTAAGCTAATAGTTCACATGGCATTGGCCTCAGCTCCTAAGACTGGACTGTACTTGATGTACATGGGTTTGATCCCTGCCCCTTTCTCCCTCCCGTTTCCTTGGTCATGAAGACTTCCTATCTAACCCAACAAAAAAAAAAAATCAGAATCTGTATCCACTGTTTTCCAATGTTTTTAGCTGGTACAGTATACACAGACATATGGATTAGTCTTTAGTACCCATCTTATTGATGCATATATGTTTTTTAATCCCAATTTTTCTTGGAGAGTAGTTTGACAAAAGATTAGTTATGGTTTGTAGACAATTATGATTGTATTATCTTTTTTGCCTCTCTCCATTTTAGTATTCATATAATTGGTTGAATATTGATAAGCACAGACCTCTACTAGTTTGTTGGGAGATTTTAGAAATTACTTTTTAGTGTTAATTATTTTCATTTGAATCTTTGGTAGCATCTGCTTTTGCTATAAAACCAGAATGTTGCTCAAAATCTAAATTTATTACACTCATCTTAATGTGATGGGGTCTGGAAGAAAATGCATATGCACATGCATGCATATGCACTGGTTACCTTCCTGAGATTTTTATTTACTCCTGGTTTCTGCTTCCTTCAGGGTCTCTGGTGATTTCAACTTCCTTCTTATAGATACTTTTGCTTACAACCACTTCTGAATGTCTCCAAGGCTCTCAAGAATAAACAATAGTCATATATTGTTTGTTTAAAATGCCTTCATGTTCAAATGCACAGTCAACCAAAGTTGGCTTTGCCAAGAATCAGAATGCATTCCATTCTACCAATAGGCATGAAAGGATTTTGAAACCTGAGGAGGATAAAGAAGAAGAGGAGGAAGAAGAGGAGGGGGAAGATGAAGATGCAGATTTTAATCCTTTCCTAAAGGAAACCCCTTCGCAAGAGGCGTCTTCAAGTTTGAGCTCTGAAGTTAATGCTTTGGATGGTGATGCTGTCGACAGCAGGTTATCTGTGGGTACAAATTTATCAAAGCTAACCACTAAGGAGCAAATCTGTGCGGTTGGAGATTCTGAGCATGGTGAGGGGGAAATTATTATGCAGCCGTCACTTTCTCCTGATGGAACATGTGAAAAAGAATTGCAAAAGAATGCTACTTGTAATTCGAAAAAGAGAAAATCAGCTTTGATCTCTCAATCAGAAATTAATCAAGAGAAGGACAATGGCTTAAGTAGTAAGGCTGAGTGTAATGCTGTTAGGACGGGAGAAATAAATAATGCTACAAAATCCTGTAGTCCAGTAATAGAAATAGATGATGAGGATGCTATTTGTACACGCACCAGAGCTCGCTATTCACTTGCAAGTTTTACTCTTGATGAACTTGAGACTTTTCTTCAAGAGACTGATGATGATGATGACCTTCAAAATGTTGATGATGAAGAAGAGTATAGGAAATTTCTTGCAGCTGTGTTACAGGGTGGAGATTGTGATGATCTATCCACTCATGAAAATGAAAATGTTGATGATGAAGACGAGGATAATGATGCAGACTTTGAGATAGAGCTTGAAGAGTTACTAGAGAGTGATATCAATGAAAATGCAGCAGTTAAAACCCGAAAAGAGTATGATGGAGCTGGACGAAGACCCGAAACTAGGCAAAATAGGCGGCAGAAGTCCTCTTCTCAATGTCAGAAGAAGACTTTAGGACAGACTAAGAGGCCTTTGCGTCCCATTTTGCCAAATTTACCTAATGGACCACCTGCTTCAGGGAAAGGTTTGATGCCTGAGGCTAGTTTGAGCTTTCAATCTTCCACTTCCGGAAATGTTCTTGTAAACGGGTTTACTCACCAACAGATTGGCCAGTTGCACAGTTTGATCCATGAGCATGTGCAACTTCTGATTCAGGTATTTTCTCTATCAATTCTTGATCCTTCCCGGCAACAGATTGCTTCTCAGATTCAAGGTTTTCTTTTTGAGATGCTTCACCAACGTGACAAAGTATTAGCTTTGAAGAGTGTGCCATATCCTAATATTTGCTTTTATCCATCAAATGCTTGCTCATCGGTGTCCAATGGAGTCTCTAAATTTGTCCCAGGACAGTCCAACATAGAATCTGCTTCTATATATGATGCACAGAGAGTGTTTCTTCCTCAAACCAATCAGAGCTCTTCCAAAGGAAGATATGAAAATAATTTGAACAGGAAAATAAGTTCTTTTCAAGACATTGAGGGTTCTTTTTGGATTCCTTTTGTAAGAGGCCCTGTAATATCTATTATGGATGTTGCTCCACTTAATTTAGTTGGAAGATTTGTAGATGATGTTTATTCTGGTAAGTCATATTAAAGTCTCAAATGTTCTTCATGCTTTTCCATTATATGCTGGTTAAGAAGACTGATCTTTACATACTTAGGCTTTGGTGTGAATTTCCTTTTACAGCTGTTCAAGAGTGTCGAAACCGTTACTTGGAATCTGGATGTGACATGCGTGCTGAAAAGGAACCTCTCTTTCCTTGTTTTCCATCATTATCCAAAGCTAATAATGAAGTTTCAAGTGTAACAGTCTCTGCAGCCGTTAATACATTTTCAACTTCACCTGTTCAGCAACAACCCAAGAAAACATTGGCTGCCATGCTTGTTGAAAGTACCAAGAAGCAATCAATTGCTTTAGTACCTAAGGAAATTGCAAAGTTGACTCAAAGATTTCTGACTCTGTTCAATCCAGCGTTATTCCCACATAAGCCACCCCCACCAGCAGTTGTAAATAGGGTGCTTTTCACCGATTCAGAGGATGAGTGAGTTGCAGCCTTCTCTTTCTGAACCATCTTTATTAAATGCTTTTACTATTTTGATGCTTGATCTTTATTATGTTTACTTGCTATTATTATTCATTATATGTGTGTGTGTGTGTGTTTGTAAGATAATGGTGATTAATGGGTTTTGAGAGTCAAATCCTGGAGGTATGAAGTCTCCAAGGATAATTAATTTTTTGATAGCTATTAGCACATTTAAAATTTTAATCTAAAAAAGTTCTAATATTCATGCTTAAAATATAAATATTTTTAATAGCTATGGGCACTTTAAACAAACTCTGAAAGCGAGAACATAAAATTTATAAAAATAGTTAATTACAACTTACAAGAATAATTCTACATGATATAAATGCCTGAAATGTTTCTTATTTGAATTTTAGGGCTACCACTGCCTTATTGATTGTGAACTGAAATCTTTATGGCTTATATTATACTTTATCTTGAAAATGTACTATTTTACATGAATTTTATACTTGATTAGTTAACTTAAATGATAATTTAATATCACAATGGTTATGGTGTTTTCCTTTAGAGACTATTTCATATTTTCATTACAGCATAAGGTAATTCAGGGTAAGTATGGCTTAGACCATAATGGGCGGGATGCCAAACCAGTGATATATGCTCTACTCATGTGAGTCCTTGGATATTTATCTCCAATGGATATGCGCCTTTTAGAGAACTAGTTTCTTTGGAGTTGGGGAGTGCTCTCATATCTGGTTCAAGGTGGATACTTAGTTGGACAATATTCCTTTCTTAGAGGTTTTTCCTTGCCTCTATCAATCTATGTTTTTCTTCTTTGCATAAGTCACCCCTCCAATAATTTGTTTTCAGGGTTTTAGTCTCTATTGGATTTTCATTTCTTCAAAAACCTAAATGATAGAGAAAGTACTGAGCTACAATTCTTTTGCTTTTACTCGATTCTCTGCATATTTACTCCAATCAAGAGAGGCGAATTTGGAACACTAACTCTTTTGCTGTATTTTCTTGCAAGTACTATTTCCAATTCCTTACTCATTCTCCTAATAGGGAGAAAATTCTTCTTGACAAGCCCGTTTAGAACTCCAAAGCCCCTTCCAAGTTTAAATCATTTCATTTGTTTTGACAACGGTACTCAGTCAGAAGGATTAATACAAATGGCATGTTGCAGATATGCAGGTCCCATTTTAAGGCTCTCTGGCATTCTCTTTTTTCTTTTTTTATATTACTTCATTTATAAAAAAAATTCTTTTTTTAATATATATTGTCTTTTTTTTTTTTTCCCATAATTTTTTCATCTCTTACCTTGCCTTTCGCCTTTGAGTACCTTGATCTCAAGGTATGTTAGTGTTTTAAATATGAATTGCCTTTTTTTTAAAGAAAAGAAGTTAACTGTTTATGACGTCTAGCAGAAGGCAATTCTTTGTTGGGAGATGTTTTATAGTGATTGTAAAGTGGAGAAATGAAGTTGGTGGGGATCATAAGGTGGCCAAATTTACAAGGCCTGCCTTGAGAAGTTAGAATCTGCGATTTTGAATCTTTTGAAGATATGCAATTCTGCATATATTGGTCAAAACGAGGATTCTTTCTGTATAAGGTTTAATAAGTTTTCCTTAGCAGTCAAGTATATATGTAGTTGTTAAGCAATATAGTTATAATTGGGGTAGTGCATTTTTATCCTTTATTTTTTTTTGTTGGTAAACAAGGCTTTTTTGTTTTAATTGATAGAAGCTTTTGCTAGGCATGAAAAAAGGATAAATAAGAAGGCAGAGAGAGGATAAGTCACCCTCTTAAGGTGAACAAGATATTTACTTCAACATTACAGCTTCTCATAGATCCTCGATCTTCTTTTGTTTGCCTTGAATTTGATGGTTTACTAGTTCTTTTTGTTTCCTACTTATTAGTTCTATGTTTAAACGTGCATATGCAAGATGTCCTTGTAATGCAAGGATGGGTAGGAAACTAACAAATAGCTAGAGAAAATAGCTAGAAGTAGAAGAAGAGACGAAGATGAACAGTATTAGGGTTCTCTCTACTGAGAAACCCCTCTGAAATATCATAACATATCTCAAACATCAACTGAATACAAACTGGAACTATCGGGCCTATATCAGAAAGATAACTACTGTTCTGAAAAGGGGGCAGGGAGCACGTGCATAGCACAAGGTCACTTAAAACAGATACAGTATAAAACAATATAACAGAAATAAAGGCACATAATGGTTAACAGCAACTAAAGACAACTATAAAACATAAAAGATTAAAAACTAAGCAAACACAGGGATGCTCCTGCATCACCTTGCTATGATGAATTATCTTAAATAGGTTTCTGAATGTATTTTTTCTTCTTCATCCTCTTTTTTTTGTTGTTGCTAATTTGTTTTTCTTTTTTAGGTGTAGTTTCTTTATTTTTTTAGTGTTCTTTCTACAAGGACACCTTATTCTCTTTCCCTGTATTTATGGACTTCACTTCTAATGAAATTTCTTCCTGCATCAAAAAACGGATTTTTTGGCATTATATAGCTTCGGAACGTGTGATGGCCTACTCTGGTCTCAATGAGGTGGAAGATGACTGACTAATGCTCTCCGTTTGCCTGTCGTTTTCTATCTTTTTAGCTTACAAAATCATTCCATTTTCATTTCATAGTTGGCTTTGGTATCCTGCTTTTTTTGGATTTATTACCACTTATTGTCATGGTATACAACAGGCTTATGGAGTTGACATCTATATTCCATCTGATTTTATTACAGGTTACTAGCCTTAGGGTTAATGGAATATAATACAGATTGGAAGGCAATTCAACAACGTTTTCTTCCCTGCAAGTCTAAGCATCAGGTGATTTCTATTGTAGATTATGTTTCTAAGGACAGATTTTGTTGGTAATTGTTTATTGAAGCAGATGTTGAAACCTCTTCATGTTATTTGTGAAACTTTTATACTCTTTTGAACTGGAGAGACCATTTATTTTGAAACATATATTTGTCCTATGTTTCTGTGATTTGCTATTCTTTCTTGAGATAAATTGTCTGATTTGTGAACATTCTCATCCATAAAGAGGAGAAACCAATAATATGCTTAAATCACAGTTGTTATTATTGTAATTATACAGTTTTAATGACAAAATGGATAGCATATGAATTTTGGGCTAATTTAATGAAGCTTCTTGCAAAGTACTTAGAGGAGAGATCTTCTGAACGGTGTACTTACATTATTACTAAGTACCATTTTCCCTGCTCTTTGCTTCAAACGATTACTGAAGAAAATTCTCAAACTAATTGTCCTTTAAACATTGCAATACTTTGGCAAACCTTGACCGTTATTGATATGAGAAGAGAATTGACCCAGTGGTGTGATTCTTTGAAAATCAGCAACTTATTTACTCATCCAAAAAAAGATCAAAGTTAACGAGGTACTTGCTTGGCTTTTTGCAACAGGTTTGTTGGCCGTAAAAATCATGTTTCCAGGATGAAATAATATCATTTATTATTGATACAGTGAGACATTGTTTACAGCTTCGAAAAGTTGGTTTTTAATAGTTTTATAGAAGGCTACAAAATTCTATTTTATTCATAGATTGGGTGATTTATGTTTAGATGTGAAAGAAATATCCTGGATACACTTTCTTATATTTTTCTTTTAATATGGCTGGGTGTGTTATTCTGTGGTTCAAACTGTCATTGTAATAACGAATTGCAACTTTATTCCTTTTTTTTTTTTTTTTTCTTTCTAGTTTTTGCTCAGCTTTTGAATTGAAATGTAATGTTCAGATGAGTAGCTTCATTATAGTGGTAAAACTATTTTAGCCTATCTAATAAGATATGTGATGGTGTGGCTGCAGATTTTTGTCAGGCAGAAAAACCGTTGCTCTTCTAAAGCACCAGATAATCCAATAAAGGTAAATTTTTATGCTTAAGCTTAAATAACAAAATTACATTGACGAATCTCTATTTATTTGTGCATTTCATGGTAGATAGAGTAAATTTGTGGTTGTAGTCTTCTCTCTCTCTTTCTCCTACTCTTTCTGCAGTTATGGATGTTTATATTGACAGTAGTTGTGATGGTCTTGTTGTTTTAAAGCTTTACAAACACTAATATACAAGCGTCTTGAAACAGATATGCGTGTGTCAATTCCCTTTACTTTTTTTTGATTTTTAAAATCGACTGAGAAACTGTAACATATATCCTCCTCTGTAGGAGTGTAGGTAAGTGGTTCATGTTGGAAAGACATTTTTCTCCTCCCTTCTTAAATATTTTAACCATAGTATATTGGGTTTTTATGGCAAACAAAAAATAGATACCAAAGAAAGAGTCCCCTTTCTGTAGTAGTATAGATATGAGGCAGAATTGGTGTTTCTGACATCACGAAGGCCAAAATAAACAAACACCAACTTAGCCTGGTAAAATAGGATGTTATGGACAATTAAAGTTTGTAAGGTAACTTTTTTCTCTTTCCAGTCTTTCATAACCACCTAAAATATTGTATCTTGGCAGAGTTATCGTTAAAAGGCAATTGTCAAGCATGTGCTTGTCTGTCAACAGTGGCAGAGCCAGGACCCAGGGTTAATGGGGGCAATAATTTCTATTAATTTTTCTATTTATAATAAAAAAAAATTTATGAAAAGAGCAATTTCATTCTTTTATTGGCATCTTAATAGATGGAAACATGGAATCAAAAAGTAGGATAAAAAGTTTAACTATAGTCATTGTGATTGAAGAACTTATTTCCTATAATTTTCTCCACATGATATCTCATTTTGAATTTGTTAAATTATCAACTTATTATTGATGCTATTTAAAAGAACCTCTCTCAACTCAAGTAATTAAACAATCATTCATCTAAACAATTTTTTTTTTCAGTTGATTGAGAGAAAGGTTGTTGTTCCATCAGCTTTCTTTTGAGAAATTTATCCATAACTTATTCAAAAGGATAATAACAAATATGTAATTCTGGTGGAAAAAGTTACTATTTCATTCATAGGACAGTCATATATATATACATAGTCTAGCTCCTATAATCATGCTATCCAATCCCCTATAATCATGCTATTCAATCCATATAATTAAGCTATATTACCTTATTTACATCCTGTAACAGCTATCTAGAATCTTTCCATATTTACATTCTATAACACTCCCCCTCAAGGTGGAGCATA
>JASKGM010033683.1:0-24766 GCA_034509205.1 Ceratonia siliqua
ATGATATATATATATATATATATATATATATATATATATATATATATATATATGCTTGTCTTGTGTTGTGTTGTTTCCATAGAATGAATATTAGATTTCTTCAAGTTAAGCTCCGGTTAAGGGGAGAACTTGTAGGTAAGAAAAAGAGGTACTTGGAAATGTCAATTATCAATCTAGTGAACTCTACCTCTAATGTTATCGACATGATTGCTTTTTATTAGTTTAGGACATCTATCTGTGTATTAGATAGTCTACCTAAGAGATCTTTTAGAGTAGGTTTTAATTTTAAATAGTCAAGATTGGTCTAGCCCAATCTTACACCTTCGTGTTTGGATTGGGTATGAGCTTTGGTTAGGCGATTGACCAATTAATTTTAAATAGTCAAGCATTGATATGGTTTTTACTAGGTAAACTTTGCTTAAGAGTTTATGACTAAAGGGAAAAAAATCTTATACTTACTACAATTAATTTATTAGTGTATAAAGAATCAGATTCCAATTAAAAATAATCATCTATTTGATTAAGAGGAAAAGAAAATAAATTTATGCATTCAAGTAAGAGAGATTTGTGGCTAAGGATGAAGATGTGATTGTCCCATTTGGAGAAGTCATATTAACCTTTAAATTTGTCCTCAAAGTTCAACACTATTCTACTGAGAAAAAAGTTGGAAACATCATAGGGTGTTGCTCCTCTACCATCCTATTTGGGGCAATAAAGGAGTATAATAATATTTTTTTTTATTTTCTAATAATGAGAAGTCAATTTCAAATTTAAAAAAATTTTAAAAAATAAAAAAAAATAATTACATGATAAAAAAATTGAAGAAAAAGTAACAATTTCAAAGATAAAATAAAAAAAATTCCAAGGTGTAATATTGAATGTTAAGTAGTTTTAATGTTAGAATTTTAAATTTAAGGTTGCTACGGAATCATAAAATTCTTGCCATAGCTAAGAGATCACAATCTTTGAGGACTTATGATTGTTTGTTGAAGTTGTGACTTCAATTAAGAACTCCAAAAAATCCTTGGCACACTTTTGTGTTATTTATTAAATTACAATTTTAGTTGTTCTAATTAATAAAAATTAGCTATTAACTTTCTTAATCATTATTTTAAGTTGATTATATATTGCTGCATTGTTCCATTTTCAAACCGTTAATTACTATGCTTCCAATCCTATTAACTAGGTGTCCTTGCCTTACTAACTTATTGAAATTATTTGATAGCTTAAACTAGGGATTCTAATGGTTGTCAAGCTCTCTATGAGAAAATGTTCTGATGTTGACATTTTTATTTTCTCTTTGTGGCTAGGGTGCATTGGACCATCTTTCACAAATGAATAATATAGACACATCTAGAATAGTTGTATTTGGAAGGTCACTTGGAGGTGCATTTGGAGTTGTGCTCACAAAAAAGAACACTGACACTTGACAGTGACAAGGTACCCTTCTAGTAAACTCTGCATTTATCTTCTGATATCTCCATTTGAGGATTCATTATTATTATTATTATTTTATTTTACTTTTATCATTTTATGTTGTTGAGTGTCTTGGCTACAATTGATAGAGTGTTGTTCACTTGGATTTTGGTTGCTAGTTGTCACCTTGTATCATAGGCTATAGTTAAATGTGTTCTTCAAAATGTTGATAGTAGTTACTACTATCTTCTTCATACCCTGCTATATTCAAAATAAAGAAGCATATATAGTAAATCTCTATAATTTAGCTCTAAGTCTTTAACACAGATGACAGAACTACAAAAGTAGCGATCAATGTATTGTCTAAATGTTACTATAAGATTAATTTTTTAGTATAAATGTTGAAAATCTTATAGTTTGCAAACAGAAAGTTTTTGTTTATTGCCATCACATGTTGAAATGATCATGGAACCTGGAACTAGAAATTACTACAACTCACTTCATGATTAGTAACATGGTATGTCTTAAGAAAATAGGAGCATGGTATGTGTTAAGAAAATAGGAACATGGTATGTGTTTGCTACAGGTTGTTTAGAGAAACATCCTAGCTAGTCGATGCCTTTGAAAGCTTAAGTGCTATCAATAATATGAAATACCTAAAAACACATTCACTTGTATTAAAATTTTTAATTATAGATACTCAATAGTTTATAGTAAAGTTTACCAAATAATTTATTAATGAATTCGCAATTCACAGCTACTTTTATTACATTTGTACTGAACATGATTTTAGATGTCACTCACCAACATATTTTTCATACACATTACAATGCAACAGCTTTTGAAAAAGTCATAACATTACCAAATGGAACCCAAGTCTACAATTATATATGACACTTACTTTGATTGCAATGCTAGAATAATCTTGTTTTTGAATCCATATGACTTTCTTTTATACCTTAACACTATATATCTAAGGCTTTGACTTCCAGTATGCTTCATTTGTGGTTAATAACTGAAAATATCTTTGTAACCATAGAATAGATGAAAAGTCTCTCATATATCACTTCTTATAGATCTTATACATAGACTACACAATAATTTTATAAACTGCATGTATTTGTTTTATTCATTATTAATAGTTATAACTCTTAATAAATTATGCTTCTTGATGGTTAATAGTATGTGATTATTGAATTCTTATCATATCAGTCTATGTTACTACATGAAATTATTTTAGTGATTCAGGCAAAAGGAATATAATGTCTTTAACATCATGTTCATTTATTTTGAGTGTTAGTTCACAAGATTTGGCTTGTTTTAACGTATTTTTCTCTAAGGATGTAAAAAATATTGATGAAATTTTGTGCTTTGAAATTCTTTAATAGCTTGTCCATTTTGTACAATATACGCATGGATGTACTTGAGCATTGTAAATGGATGGATAACCTATTGATTGATAAACGATATTTGAATTATGAATTTGTTGATGGGGTGTACGGGTTTATCACATTTGCATGCACACAAGAAAATTTAGTAAGCAAAGGAGAGATTAGGTGTCTTTGTAGGAAATGCAAATGTAAGAGATACAAAGTGCTTGATGAAGTGATTGTTGATTTGTTGCGTAAGGGGTTTATGGACAATTACTACTATTGGACTATTCAAGGGGAAGCAACGCCACCTATCCCCCCAGAAGTAGTAGAAAATGATTACTTTGTCCCTGATGGACAAAAGGAAGACTATAATGTTAACGAACAAATGGTGATTGATGCTACTGGACCATCACTGATCGAAGAGCCTAATCTAGATGCATAGAGATTCTTTGATATATTGACAAGTGCACAAGCTCTAGTGTGTGATTGGTATCAGAAGTATTCACAGTTATCAATGGGAATTGATAGTTTGAACCCAAAGAGTGATTATAACATGACGGAGAGTTGTTTGAATAACATGGTAGATATAAAGAGTGATGCATGCTGAGCGGTAATCGGATGCCTCCTAATTTTTATCCTACCAAAAAGTTAGTGAAAAAATCGGGCTTGGGTTATATCAAGATTGATTGCTATTCTAATGGATGCATGGTGTATTACAAGGAAGATGAGAATGAGGGGAATTGTAGATTTTTTGGGATGGAATGTTACAAAATTTCCACTCGGAGGGGTATTGTTAAAGAAACGCCCTTGAGAAAGATGTGGTATTTTCTAATTGTTCCAAGGCTACAAAAACTTTATTAATTAATGGCTAATACATGTCACATGAGATGTCACGGGGAGAATCCAAGATAGCCTAGTATATTATCTCACCCATCATATGGAGAAGCGTGTAAACATCTTAGTGAAACTTATCTTGATTTTGATCGAGACCCTCGAAATGTAAGATTAGGGTTATGTAGTGATAGATTTTCTCCATATGGATTGTCCAAAAACTCTTATCTGTGTTAGCCTATCATTCTTACCCCTTACAATGTTTCTCCTTCGAAGTTCATGAAAAGAGAAGTTATGTTTCTAACCATAATTATTTTGGGTTCATCTAATCCAAAACTAAGATTGATGTATACCTGTGACCATTAATAGATTATCTAAAAATATTGTGGAATGAAGGAGTGCAAACTTATGATGTGTCATTGCATTAAAATTTCATGATGAGGGCTATTTTGATGTGGACTATCAATGACTATCCTGCGGAATGTTGTTTGGTTGGATGATTGCCGGAAAACTATCTTGCCCATATTGTATGGAGAGATCTAAGGCATTCTTTCTTAAACATATTAGGAAGACTTCCTTTTTTGATTGTCACAAGAAATTCTTGCTTATGGATCATCCATATTGGAAGGTACAAAATGCGTTCAGAAAAAATTATGTGGAGTCCTTATTGCCACCTCCACGCTTATCTGGAGAAGAAATATGGCAATGCATTAGACACTCACCTAGCATAGAAAAGTATCAAATATCTAATCTGTTTGGGTATGGGGTTGCTCACATACCATTGGATCAAAAGGTCTATATTTTAGGAGTTGCCTTATTAGAGAACACATATTCTTCGTCATCATATCGATGTGATGCACGCTAAGAGGAATGTGTTTGTAGCATTTGACACAATTAAGGATGTGAAGGATAAAACCAAGGATACATCCAAAGCTAAGTTGGACTTAGCTGAACTTTATAGATGAAAAGATATACATCTATAAGATGTTAGGGGTGGTAGACTCAAGAAACCCAAAGCATAATATGTATTGACCAAGAAGCAACGGGTAACTGTTTGTCAATGGGTTAAAGATCTAAAGTTGCTTGATGGTTATGTAAGTAATTTGGGTAGGAGTGTTGATATGAGGGAAGTTAAGTTACATGGGTTGAAAAGTCATGATTGTCACATTTCTATGCAATGTCTATTTCTAATTGCTTTTAAATAATTTTCGAAGCCCATATGGAATACACTTATTAAGTTAAGTCAATTCTTTAGAGAATTATGATCAACGATATTGAAGGTTAATCAATTGTTCGTGATGGAGATTAATATTCCCATTATCTTGTGTAAATTGAAAAAAAAAAATTTCCTCTAAGCTTCTTTGACTCAATGGAGAACTTGTCCATCCACTTGTTATATGAAGGAACCAAGGTTAGAGATCCTGTTAAATATCGGTGGATGTATCCATTTGAAATGTTGTTTCTTTTGATAACTCTTTAACATATTTATTCCTTTTATTGAAATAATTTGATTTCTATAGTCATACTTTGGGTCACCTTCCAATTATGTTTTTATACACTCTTAAAGATAAAGTGAAGAATAATGCTAGAGTTGAAGGTTCCATCAGTGAAGCTTATTTAGTGGAGGAAACATCAACTTTTTCCTCTTATTGTTATTTATTCCACATACTTTCTATCACCTTCCAATTGCTTTTAATATGGAACGTATACTATGTTAATGATTTTAAATTTTACATAAAAACTTGGTCTGAAGGGATGAAAACTTTCAATAGTGGTGTATGTGTTTGAGGCAATGATTGTGATCAATTAGAAAATGACTTCTATGGGATAATAATAGATATTATACAAATGGAGTATATCGGTTTTCCCTTAAAGAAGTTAGTTTTGTTTACATCTGATTGGTTTTACCCTACTCTTAATCAAGGGACAATGACCGATTCCAATAATTGGTTAGTGGAGGTAAAAGTATCAAGGAGGTATAAATCATTTGACCCTTTCATACTTGCTTAACAAGTGGAGCAAGTTTACTACACTCCACATCCTAAAGACAACCTAGGGTGTTTATGCGTTATTAAGACGGAGGCTCAAAGTATAGTTGTTACTTCCGATATACCAAATCATGAAAATGATCAACCATACCAAGATGATGAGATACCCTAACTAACAGTGACTAATGATGTTTTAGACTAAAGCCTAGTTGATAGAGAATGTCTTCCTGAGGAAGTTGATCATTTCCACCTAGATGAAACTAACCTGGAAGACGATGATGAAAATTTGTCCAACACAAGTGATACTGAATCCGAGAAGAAGTTTATAGATTCATATTCAAATTAAGTCAAATTGATTTTTTGTAATTGTTAGTCTATGACATTCATGCAAATTAAACTATATAAATCTCTACAAATTGTGCTTCTTTATATTTTACACTTATGCTATTTCTTGATATCCCAAACATGCAAATCGCTCTTTATCTCTAATTATTCTTTTAATGGTTTTATTGCAAGCACAAAAATGGCAAGTAGAGGATGAGGAAGAGGAAGAGGTACAGGTCGTGCTGGAGGCATCAATATAGTGGGATCTGCCTCTTGGATTCTACCCGACATACTTACTCCATCTATTGCCTAGCCGGACTCTGTCCCCACTCGTTCACCTATCATAGCTACAGTCATACAATTACATCAGCCCCACACATTCTTTAGAACCCCAGCTACCCCTACCACACTCTCTGATGCTAGACCTTCCTTTTCAACACCAGTTACCCTAACGCCCCTTGCGGTTATTTATGGGACTATTGATCCAGTGGATGGGTGCACATGGCTTAAGTCTATCATAACATTGGAGTAAGAGACATTATAAACTATGCAAACTTATTGGTTTCTAGTCAATTCCTAATGATTGTGAATTTTGTGCTAATACTTTTTATATCAACTTTTAGCTTTGAGTTGACAGATAAAGTGGCAGCTGCCATATCTGACATCATCAAAAGAAAGTTTAAGGGACCATGGATTCGATGGACCAACATTCCTATCGAAGTCGGAGATATGTGGTTCAAAGAGTTCATGGTAAATCAGATTCTATTTCTTTGATTTTAGTAGATATATGCTAATATTATGACTCTTTTTGCTTTTATGCTAATGTTTCAATTTTCCTCAAAATAGAAGAAGTATAAATGGCTCCTTACTATTGATAGGAATGTTAGGAAGCATTTCAACAACAAGTGTAAAAAATGTGTGAGAAATGTAATACATAGAATCAAAGATAAACAATGCAGTGTGTCATGGATCCCTGCTGAAGTTAAAGAAAAAATGTTCAAGCAATGAGATGATCCACAATTTAAGGTCACAAGTGAACAAAATAGTAAAAATAGGCTTTTTCATGTTGATGCCTCACTTCACACTAGTGATTTTATTTTTGCATTAAAGCACAGGAAAAGACTGGTAATTGCCTATGAAATCTTTTTCATTTCTCTTTCTCAAATAATTAATTTTTCTCCTTTGGTATATGTATGCATGGGGTTGAATTGCATAGGGATCTAACTCTATTTCAGTTCTTCACGCATATTAAATACTACAAGAAAAAAGATGCTTAGGTATCTGAAAAGGCTACAAAATGTGCTATAAGTATTCTTGGATATATTGCATCATTTAATTAATTCTCTTGTTGATGCAATATTGCTAACCTAACTACTTTATGGTTTGATTTACTTTTTTAGGAAGAATTTACAAATTAAAGCGAAAGAAAGAGATGAGCTCACAGGCGTCTATAGAGGGGAGTCCTACTATAGTTGGCCAATTTGCTACATTTAAAAATCAGCTATACTTCGATGTGGTTGCGGGAATCAATAAGAAGGGGTACGTGTTTGGCCTTTGGGAAGCAGGCCACTTATTATGCTAAGGGTTCTTTTGCTAATGTTGACCAAGGTATTTCTCTATCTGAATTCAGAACATGTATCAAACAATCAATCATTTGTGCACAGAGTTGAAGGAAAACAAAGGATGATGCATCTTTTCTTCAAGCACCTTGGGGTTACTCCTCTTACTGAAGCCAGTCTATCTCAACCTCTGGTTCCTACTCTAGCTCCTCCTTCTCTTGCTTAACCCTCGATCGCAATTGACTCACCTGGTACCCATGACATGGGCGATAATTTAGATAATGATTATGATGAATATATGATATAGTTATGCAGAACATTAAATTATGTTCACATTTGAATTATTTTTCCTTGACATACTATTGTAGATATTTGAATTGTTTTTTAATTATTTTTAATGCATTTATTAATTTTTTTTCTTTCTATGCCTTCAACTTAGATTGCTGGATAAATTTGGCAGAAAATAACCTGAGAGAACAATGACAAATTGGGCCTTATGGAGGGGGAAATAGTGGAGGCCAAAATTCGCCTCTATTTCCCTAGTTCAGAGTCAAATTTTGAAGGCTGCCTTTATCTGCCTCTATTTAGAGGTGGATTTTATCCACCTTTATCATATTATTGGGACGCCTTTTTCTGTTAGTTTAGAGGTGGATTTTTTTATTCTAAGGTAGAAAAAATCCACCTCTAATTCCGCCTCAAATAATTTGAGACCCCTTATTTAAAAGCTGAAATTTTTTAGCCTACAATTATTTAGAGACAAATTTTCCTCATTTAGAGGCAGCGTGGATTTTGGTCGCCTCTAAATGTATTATTGGAATCCATCCACTAATTAAGCTTGTTATATGAAATTCTCAATCGTTCCTTTCTTTTGGATTCTTGTGTTTTATTAGCATGGAATGTGTTATTAGATCTTAGTTTGATCTCTTTCTCTTGTATTAAAGGTTCTTCTCTTTTTCATTATTAATGAATCCCACTCTTTTTCGAGAAAAAAAAAAGATTCTACTTAAAAACTATGGGTTCGGAGATTACATGGGCTTAAGGTACAAATTTAATTCGTGGTTAGAGGTTTTACTTCTAATTAAAAATATGATATAAATGAAATTATTTAAAAACAATGAAAGATATATTATGTATTTGTAATGTTCCTTTCCTTAAGACATTTATTTTTAATTGTTGAGTGGGCATAAGTATTTTAAACAATTAAGTAAGTAGTCATTATCTAACTTTACAAAATGTGCTCTTAAAGGGTCCATCAAAGAAAAATGAAAACCCTTATTGAAGTAAAAAAAATTTGGATGTATATATATATATAAAAAGAGAACAAAGAAATTAAGTAAGTGTTTTATAGTGTGGGAAGGTGGTAGCAAAAAAAGTGACTTTTGGAGGGATTATTGGGTTTTTCCAGAATTCTTATATACGCCCCCTTTAAAACCATATATATTATCAATTTTATTACTACAGATATAAAAAAGGATCGTCTGTATTATGAATTGATTTTAGTTGATACAGGCTCAGCTTTAATCAGTCATCAAAAGGATAATACAGGCAGGGGATTTTCCTAGATCAAGATTAATAAAGTCATAACCTTGCAAGATTGGAAACAATCTGCATTTACAGCCAAACGATTTTCGGTCAATTATCATGGATTGACCTATAATTATCTTGATTATACAGCAGCATGGTATAACACCATGTATTACAGAAATTATAATCACTCTTGGTTCGTATGGTTCACAAGGGATTGTTCGGACCGATTCCCCAATTGGTTTTTTGAATGGTTCCATGCCTTCGGCCCAGTTAAGGACATTCTTCATGCGGCCATCCTAGCAGGTTTCAGATAGTTCAGTTCAGGCGTCCGATACCCAGATGCAGAAAAACCATTTTATTTCTGCTACCATTTCCGGATTCCTTGGGTGGTCAGTTGGACTTTTACAGTCATTAAAGGAGTGCAACCATGCCCCACTCTCAGCTATTTAGTCCGCAAATTCAGCGTGAAGTGGTGGAAGAAATATGTACAAGAATATGCAGATGAAAAATATGTCTGCCAGTGGATCTCAAAAAATCCATAATATATAAAGATAGATTACAAGCAATAGACGGTTTCGTCTCCATTCCTTACAGAAAAGAATAAGCTCCTCTCAGAGCTCTCTGCCATTGCTGATCCTGTGCAACTTGCAACCTTTGCACAGAAGATTCAAGGCTTAGCCTCTACAGCCAGCTCATCATCAGGAGCCTCTACAGAAAATCTAGAACAAGACAATGAAGATGATTGTTTTAGGATAGACTTCAGCGAAGAATTCCCGTGACTAGACAGGTGGCAGCAACTCATGGTGCCGACACCTCTTAATCATGTTCACAATCATAAAGCTCCAGTAAAAGTAGCCGAAAGCAGCAAAAGTAAAGCAGTAAAAAAGCAAAATAAAGCAAAATAAAGGTTAAAGTAAGATGACCAGACAAACCAAATCTAATACAGTAAATGAAATGTAAATTTGTGTAAATGCTTTGTAAATTCTGTCTTGCCTTCAGCTATAAAAGGCATTTCAGATGCAGTCATACGCATCGTTCAAATATCCTTTCTAACACTCTTGTAAAAGCTTAGAAGCATTTGTTTGAAGCTCTCTTTGTAAGTTTTACAGTTTTATTTTCAAGCTATCAGTTTTACAGTTTATATAACGATCCTTGTTTTTATGGTATCAGAGCCAAGTTTGTTTTTCTAAACTGGCACAGTTTTATTCTTTCTGTTTTTTGCATCTTGCATCACTTTTTATTTGGTGGAAGCGTTGGTAAGCCAGATTAGGACGGACCCGGCAGTAGTGTAAGTCCGTTGGATTACCCTAGGTGTTCCCGTTAAACCTGATAAAAATAAGTGTTAAGGTCCAGTAAAGAGAAAGTTAAAAATGAGTTGGTTAAGGAGAATAATCCCAGGTTCCGATAGTCATAGAGTTAGGAGCTTAAGTCAGATGAGCTTAGCTTCAAATAGAACAGATAACAGTCAAGAAGCTGCTACAGAAATAAGAGACACCTTAGAACAAGATGTTCTAAATCAGAGCGAAATCACCAGCCATAATTTGCAGGAACAGTTACAGAACTGATCCATGCCTACCTTTAAGAAGAGATATATAGGAAAACCACTTTCGACTTTTCCTATATCACCCAAACCATAGAAAGAGAAGAATGTATTACCAATAGCCGTCAAGCTATTTTTGTAATACTAGAAGACACCATTAAAAAATATAGAGATAAGTATCAATGGATTCATTTTGGTATGATCTAATTAGCCATAAAACCAAATTTTAGACAAGGGTTAAATAAACCAGTCTTTGTTTGCCTCAGAGATAGGAGACAAACAGTATTTAAAGAGTCTATAGTTGGAGTTGTACAAACAAACTTGCATAATGGGCCAACATATTTTGATTGCTTTCCTAATTATGTAGCCAAAATAAAAGATTTTAATGTTAGAAATGCATTAGTCTTTGAAGTAGGATCTGATGCTACATGGGAGCAAGGAACTACTCCCATGGTAATCTAATACAGAATGACGTTTAAACTCACAAAAACCCATCAGAATTTTAAAGTCATAAAAGAATCACCAAAGGGAGAAACCATGTTGATAGAACTTGGAAACCCCTCAATTACAACTGTTTTAGTGCCAAAAACATTAAAACACGAAGAAATTGATTTTCCTACAGAATGGAAATTCCCTAAACTTGCAAATCTGACACCCTTAAAGGCACTACAAATAGATGAAATAACCCAGAATGAAGAAGGAGACATATCTATCTCAATGCTGAGTAGATCTGCTTCATCTTCTAGCCTTGATACAAGAAGATCAACACCTAACTCAATACCAAGGAGATCTGTTGACAACTAGGATTTAAGACAAAATTTAAGAGGAGTAAACTTTGAGCCCAGAATACCTGAGCCAATTTATGAACCTCAACAACCAGAAAATATCACTGATACCAGGTTTGAACTTGAAAGAGAATTTCAACCTTCAGACTATTAGTCTGTAAAATCTCAACTAAGAGTCATAAGAAAAGAAAATTTTGAAATAAACAAAGATTTATTAAGAAAAGAATTCATGTTAATCACCCATGAAAAAGAAAGAGAATGGTTCTTCGCCACTTTCTCAAAAGAATAACAAGCAGAAATACGAAATCAATGGTATAAGCAAATGAATCAAATGAAAGAAAATATATATTTCTTTACTTGGTTTAAAATGTATACATTTGTAATGAAATATTTAATCCATTTGCTGAAAATCATCCTTCAGTAAATGTAAATACAGCTAGAACAAAAAATTGGATCTGTAAAAATAATACATGTGTAACAGCCATACATCCTCCCTTAGAAGAAATAAAAATTAAGATAGGAGACGATGAAATTATAGCCTCCCCTCTTAAACTTACAACTGAAAAAGAAGATAAAAGTCTACAAAAAATACAACAACAAAATAATTATACAAATCAATTGTTACATACTATAAGTCAACAATTAACCCGTATAGAAAATAAAATAGAAGAATCCCCTATAAAGACAAATGCTCCATTAGGACCACATCAGTTGGATCCCCAACGACCAATCTTTAAGCATGAAGCCATACCTATAGAACAAGCTAAAACTATACGATTAGGCAGTACAGATAAAGATCTTATGGAAAAAATTAATAAACAATTAGCAAAATTAAATTTGGTTGATACAGACAAACCTAGCACATCCAGAATCAATGTAATAACAAAATTAGAACAACAATACCAAGACCCTGAAGAAATAACCCTTAATAAAATTAAAAGAAACTATAACCGTAATAAAAAAAATTATTATGCCAGACCTACACTTCCAGATTTACAATTTGAAGAAAAACCATTTAGTGGAACAAGCTATGATGGAAAATCCATCTATGAATGGAATTTAGATGGATTAAGCGAATATGAAATAATGAATTTCACCCAAGAAATAGTCATGGCCATTACAGCCTACCTTATTGACAACAATAATGATACCAATATCTTTGACCTCCTTGTTCAAGGATTCACTGGAAGCCTGAAAGGTTGGTGGGAAAACATCCTTTCAGATGAAGATAGAACAACCATTAGAAATGCCCGCTTAACAAGACAAAACCCGGTTACAGGTGATGAAGAAGTACTTTCATCCAATCTAGCTCAGCTAGTCTATACAATCATAAAACACTTTGTAGGAGAACCCTTACATCTATAGGATTGCTATATGGTGCAACTAATGAACTTTCGTTGCCCCACTTTAGCTGATTTTAAATGGTACAAAGATAATTTTATTCCAAAAGTCTTTCAAAGACAGGATGGAAATTCTGACTTTTGGAAAGAAAGATTCATATCAGGATTACCCCCACTCTTTGCGGAAAAAGTCCGTGATGAGTTAAGACAAAAATTTAATGGAAATACTATAACCTATAATCAGTTGACATATGGAAACATAATCAATATAATTAATATAGTAGGACTAAGAATTTGTAATGACATGAAACTGCAAAGAAAAATCTATTCAGATAAAAAAGAAGGCAAATTAGAATTAGGAGATTTTTGTGAACAATATGGATTTGAGAAAATCCGTGCACCTTCACAAAGAAAACCTATTAAAAGAAAACCAGAATACAAACATTATAAACCTTCTAAGACATATCAAAAACCCTATAACCATAAATATCGTACAACACATGCGTACAAACAGAAGCCCTATAAGAACTATGCTCACCAACAGAAAAAATACGAACCAAAAGATAAGAAAAACATTGTTTGTTATAAATGTGGACAATTTGGCCACTTTGCAAACAAATGTAAAACAGAACAGAAAATAAGAGAATTAAACGTAAGTGATGAACACAAAAATAATTTATTAAAAGTCATGATAAACGAAGACATAGAAGCTTTTTCCACTTCTGAATACGAACCAGAAGAAGAAGAAGCAGAACATGTCTACCAACTACAAGAAGATAATACTCCTTCTGAGCCCTCAGACGAAGATCCAGACCTAGACGAAGAATATGAAGGCCCTGGATATTGTGATTGTAATAAATGTAGACAACAATTATAGATAAGAGTAATCTCTAAAGAAAATATACAACTTCTTATTGACATAATAGATAAAAATCGATGATAACGAAATCAAAAGATAATATCTTTTAAAGATAAAGGATTTATTAGATCAAGATATACAAGAAAAGGAGAAACCTCCACCTTTAACCATGAAAATGATTCTCGATAGATTTAAAATAGAAAAAACTCCTTCAGTCAATCTCCAAGACCTACAAAAAGAAATAAAACATCTCAAAGAAGAAATAAAACAAATTAAAGAAAATGACCTAAATAGAGATCTCAAAATTTTAGAACTCAAAGCTAGATTAGAACTTTACCAAAGACAGAAAATCGACCAAATAGAAAAAATCGAAGAAGACGTAACAGACAAAATTGAGCAAGAACTTGCCAAAGAAATAAATCAAGAAAAATTCATCCAACGCATAATGACACAAACATACCAAAAATGGTACTGTCAAATGTATATAGTAATAAACAATGAATATACCAGGAATTTAGTAGTCCTGATTGATTCCGGTGCAGATATGAATTGCATTCAAGAAGGATTATTTCCTACTAAATATTTTGAAAAAACTCTTGAAAGTCTTTTAGCAGCAAATAATTCAAAATTACAAATAAATTATAAACTAAACAATGCCCATATATGTAACAAAGGAATTTGTTTTAAAAATATATTCATGTTAGTAAAAAACCTAAATGAACCAGTCATTTTAGGGACACCTTTCCTACAACAAATAATTCCTTTTAAAGTAACCCCTTTAGGAATCACCACTAAAGTTGGAGGATGAGACATTTGTTTTGAATGGATCAAACCCTCCATCATGTGAGAAATAAACTTGCTACAACAAGACTCAATCTACAAAATTAACAGTATTAAAAGAAAACAAAACCAGATAAATTTCTTACAAAAAGAAATCCATTATAAGAAAATTGAACAACAAGTTCAAACTCCTGTATTCAACAAAGAATAAGCCAATTACAAAAACAATTTGAAGATGAATTATGTGCAGATCATCCTAATGCTTTTTGGAACAGGAAAAAGCATGAAGTCACTCTGCCATACAAAAAAGATTTTAATAAAAAAGATATTCCAACCAAAGCTAGACCAATTCAAATGAATGAAGAAACGTTGGAATACTGTAAGAAAGAAATCCAGTAATTATTGGATAAAAATTTGATCAGACCAAGTAAATCTGCTTGGAGCTGTGCAGCTTTTTACATCAATAATCATGCTGAAATAGAAAGAGGAACCCCTCGAATGGTAATAAACTATAAACCATTATACAAAGCTTTGAAATGGATTAGATATCCTATTCCTAATAAGAGTGATCTTATTGGAAGACTATCTAATGCCTCCATCTTTTCAAAGTTTGATATGAAACCTGGATATTACCAAATACAGGTAAAAGAAGAAGACAGGTACAAAAGAGCCTTCACGGTGCCCTTTGGTCATTACGAATGGAACGTAATGCCTTTTGGTCTTAAAAATGCACCCTTTGAATTTCAGAAAATAATGAATGACATATTTACACCATACACTCATTTTACAATTGTTTACATTGATGATGTTTTAGTATTTTCTAAAAATATAGAACAACACTTCAAACATTTACAAGAATTCAGTGAAATAATTAAGAAAAATGGATTAGTTGTCTCTGCATCAAAAATGAAACTTTTCCAAGTAAAAGTCAAATTTCTAGGCTTTGAAATTTATCAAGGATCTATTACACCAACCCATAGGGTAATAGAATTCGCAGATAAATTTCCTGATGAAATTAAGGAATAAAATCAATTACAAAGATTTCTAGGATGTCTTAACTATGTTTCAGACTTCCTACCCAACCTCAGGAAAAAGTGTAAACCATTATTTCTTAGGTTACAGAAGCAACCTCCTGCTTGGAATCCTTAGATGACCCAGGTAGTTAAAGAATTAAAGCAGCAGGTCAAGAGTCTTGCTTGCCTAGGAATCTCTAGCCCTACAGCCTTTAAGATTTTTGAAACCGATGCCTCAGATTTAGGTTTCGGTGGTATCCTTAAGCAAAAAATAGAATCCCAAGAACAGGTTGTGAAGTATCATTCTGGTACTTGGATTGGCAGTCAAAAGAAGTATTCCACCATCAAGAAAGAAATTTTATCAATTGTTTTGTGCATAACCAAATTTCAAAATGATTTGATAAATCAAAAATTTCTTCTTCGCGTGGATTGTAAAGCTGCAAAAGATGTTTTACAAAAAGATGTTCAAAACTTAGTTTCAAAGCATATTTTTGCCCGTTGGCAAGCTTTACTCTCATGTTTTGATTTTGATATTGAATTTATTAAAGGCACAAGCAATTCCCTTCTAGATTTCTTAACAAGGGAATTCTTATAGGGAAAAATTAGTCCTCTTCAATGAGTTCATCTCGTGGTGGATCATCTCGCAGAAATAAGGGCAAAAGCCCAATGCAACCAACAACCCCAGCCAAAAACACTAAAGCCAAAACACCCGCCGACTATGCAACCTCTCCAACTCCTGCACAGTCATCTCATAGCCAAAACAGTCAAACTCAAACTTTTGCATAGAAATTAGCTGGCATTCCTCCTACTCAGAAGAATGAGGAACCACAGTATGTCCGTAAAGAAAACATCATTACAGTTTGCCCTCTTGAACAGGGACAATACAGTGATAGCATCACAAATACTATTACAGCTATATTTCCTTCTCATCCCACCGAGAAGATTATCAATTTTCTTACTAGTGATATATATATATATATATATATATATATATATATATATATATAAAAGTTGGAATAAGACAAACAATAAGGCAACGTGTCCTTCTTAGTGGAGGTCTAGGAAGTACGTCCCCCACCTATGTAAATTAAAATATTATTATCTTCATCTTCCAGCTAGTTAAAGAGAACTCCAGAAGATTTGATTCTCCCATTCCTCAGCTTTTTGACCAGTGGGTGTGCATGCAAGAGTTGCCCGGTTTTATTCTGCTCTTTGTTACTCTGTTTTATCCAAATTTCTCTTCTACTTTTGCTGTCTTGCCATTGGGTTCCTCTTTCTACGTTATTGCTCGGCTGTCTACTGTAAGAGTTGTTCTGTTTATGCTATATTTTTTTCTGTTGTTTAGTTGTATAATTGTTTACCTCTCATTCTTTGTCGGACAAGAACCCATGGTTGCTTGAAATTAGCCCCTTTCTTTGAGTTTCCAATTTAGTAGCTTCATTGTGACCAAAATAATCCTAATATCATTTCTTTTTCCTCTGTTTATGGGTTAGCTCTAATTTTTTCATGGGTGCAAGCAAATTCGTGTAGTGGGAGGGGGCTGAAATATTGAGATTATTTGGAAACTTAAGAGCTACTAATAGAAAAAGGGAGAACACCTCCAGAATTTCAATTAAGGAGTTAGCTTGAAGAAGAGATATCTAAAGTGGAAGATAACTTGTGCTAGTGTGGGTAGAGTGCTTAAATCTTTAGTAGGTGAGTAGAATTCTCACATTTTTAAAAGAAAATTGTTGATTTCATATGTTTTGAATCTTTTAGATACCTAAAAATTCTATTTCAGATTAAAGTAAGTTGACCTTTGTAATCAGTTGTTTATTTTGTGATAATATTTCTGATGATATTTTCATTATCTTGATTTGAGAATCAACTAACTTATTCCTTGGTATTACAAATGTATTAATGTGAAATATTAGAACCTTTGAAGTGGTAAAAGAATTAGACTTTATTGTACTTTATTATTTTGAAATTATACATTGATTAGAAGTCATTCTCTTTTATTATATTCTATTATTTAAAGTGGCATGAATTGTGAATTTAGAAGTGATTTTCGATGGATCCCTTAGCTACTCCCTAGGTGCACTTAGTTTAAGTGATTGTCCATGGACTATATTCTGACATAGTGGCATCCGTGAGATTACTTCGGATCTATACCTCAGTAAATTAAATATGCTGTCTTTGACAGGCAAATTGTTTCAGTGCAGTGTATGATATATGTGAGTGTGAGAGTTTCTCTTGTGAAGAAGTAATGGATCCGTCCTATTGAATATATTTGTATTTCGTTGACTTATGCTTATATAAAGAAAATTTAATTTTTCTTTTTCTTCTTTATTAAAGAGTTTTACAACTCTACTTTATTGTGGACTTATCAATATGTAATTTACTTCGTTATTGTTTCATAAGCTAATACTTTGTGGAGTTAATTATACTCACTGAGTTTGTAGACTCATTTCTTCATTTTCAATTTTTTAGACAGTGTTGCAGAGCCCTCACCTTCAGATCGTCCGGCACCTTAGGAACCTGCCATTGGAATTCGGTGGGTTAATTCTGGAAGGGACAATGGAGCACCTTATGGATGTATTGTAGACAGTTAGTTATTTTTGGCATGTGTAGGATAATGTCATGCATGTAAAGTTAGTTGTATGTGAATAGCATAGGAACTTATAACTACACTCTGAACTGTCTGTGGTGGCCACTGAGGCTCTTAGATGTTAAAGTGGGCTTATCCACTTCTGTTGTGTACTGTTGTACCCCTGGGAACACTCAGCTTTTAGGGGAGACTCTGTCCAAATTTCTGCATGAACAATTTTGACCTTTGGTTAGTAAATACTAATATTTTATTATTAGTAATGGTCGTTGTTTGCATATACATCAGTCAGGCTTATGGGGATTGCTTGTAGTAATCCTTACGCCGGTCACATGCCTAGGTTGGCCTGTGACAGTATTGCTATTGGAAATGCATAAAATCAATGAGCTAATAGTTCAATGATACTATAATTGTTTTCAAAGATGAGGATTGTGGATTTAACCCCAGTATAAGCTAAATTAACAAAAATAAAAAATAAAAAATAAAAAATACATAGCGATAATAGGTTATTATCAGTATAATCATTTGGTTTACTTATAATTTTTTATTCTTTTTAATTTAATATTATTTTAAGAGTACAATAAGCAAGTTCTAAAGGAAAAAAAAAAAAACCAAATGTTAACCATAAAATGTCAAATTTGGGCCTTGTCAACCCATTTTTGAAATGGCCTAAATTTAAAATTTTGAGTGCGATACAATGTCCTCTATTCAATGAATGATCAACTAATTAAGATGCTTTGGTATGCGAAAATGTTAAGTAAAACATAGGAGGAACAAGAAGAATTGGGAATGGTAAAAGTGCTTCTACATACCATTCTCAGTAATTTTTCCTGCACAAAAGTAATTATACATTTTTACATTTAAATATCACAAATATGTTTTTTTTCTCTGAAATCACTTCTACATAACTACATCAAAACACCAAATACATAATTTTTAAAAAACTAGCCCTTCTATTTAAAGTAACAGCTAAAAATTAGAAGGAGCCCATCCAAATACCCACTAAATTAGGGTGTCATTTTGTGTGTTGAGTTATTATGAAGCGTATCAATCAGAGACAAAAAGCTCAGTAGCAGAGGTCATAATCAAAACCCTAACTATAGCAAGTCACGTGAGTTTCTGGTTCTTGCTCTATGAGGAATGGTGAAATGGATTCTGTCCAATCATGTATTTTAATAACAAAGACCACGAACTATGTAGATCGAAAAACGGTGGACTTAGAATTGGATAATTTTATTGAGCTGGAACAGATGAGGTTATACAATTGGGTGTGGTTTACAATAAAAATGGAATAGGCGCCAAAATCAAGGTTGAAGATTTGCTATACGGGGCAGGCTGATGTTCAAGAGAAATAGTATTAGTATTTAGTTTATTGCTTTGTGGTAGAAATTTGGCAATGAGATTTTAAAAGATAGGCCATGAGAATAGTCTTCTGGTATTTAGAGGTTTCGACGTTGGGTTTGAAATGGGGAAGTGGTGTTTGAGTTTGTATTGGAATTTGAGTCCAAATTGGAGGAACTGAAGACGAAGAATTATATGACAGATGGTTATGCTAATTCAAAGAAAGAAAGTTTTCTGCTATGTTTTATATAAGATCCTTCAGCTTGATGAATTTGTGAAAGAAGACCATGCATGCTTATCCTGAATTCATAGTTTAGTTACTTTATTTTCATCGTTCTGTTGAAGTTGAAAGGTATTTATTTGCTTTGCCTATATGAAAATAAAGGGAAACTACCGTATACATGTTGTTAGGTCATCACAGCTATATATCTATCTATATATGGGTTATGGTATTTTATATTTTTTGAATGATTTTGATGTCTATATCGGTGTATCCCATATTTTTCCGAAATGATTTTACTATAGGACTTGATTTAAGCAAGGAAAGAATTTCTCTAGTAGGCTTGGAAACTTCCACATTGTGAAGATTAATGGGCTCCTAATGTGATTTTGCCTCATAACTTCCACAAGAAAATGGTTATTTAAGCTAAATGGATCTTACATGATTAATCAGATGGGTACCACTTGTAATAAAAAAGTTAATCAAGAAAATTGATTAGTACGCAATTTTCCGTGATGCCTTCCGTTGATTCCTTTGTCTAGTGAGTCTGACCTACACTTTAAAGAAGTTATTAGTAGGTGACTTAGAAAAGTGAGCTCCCTCATAAGGATGGAAAAGTTTCAGATATGGCGCGCAGTGAGCTGTATAGGTAAACCTAGTATGCAGATTTTCAAGAATTCAAAATCATTTCAAGATATTGAATACACGTCTAAAGCTTTTTAGTAGTAGTCTGAGCATCTATATATTCTGAATTTGGAAACACATTAAGTAGATTAATAATCATGCTCATGAAATGTAGTAAAAGCTCTAACCTACTTAAGGTTAAGCTTAAAAACCTTCAAAAGTCGGTGTCACCAGATGTACTCATCATGACAATATTGTTATAAATGGGAAAATTTTTCTCTTCTGAAAATGACATTTTTGGTAATGACATCGTGTTATCATGAGTTATGACAAATAGGCAAATAGCATACTTGCATACGTGCTAAAAACCTTGCAAAGAAATTAGAGGTGATCGGTTATTCAATGAATTCACGACCTACCTAAGTTATGTTTCTTGCCTAATGGACCCCTATGGTGTTATGCTTAATTGTTCTTTTTATATTGCCATCTTGTATAATAATTCATAAAAGTTGATATATATATATATATATATATATATATATATATGGTGCTTTCTTTCCTATTGGGAGTTGTTTTTAATTTTTAAAATTATAAGTTTTAGTTTTTTTATTTTTTTTATAATTTTATTTTAAGAAATAAGTTAAAAAATTTAAAAAAATCAAAAAAGAATAAAAAAAATTTTTTAGTTTTTTTATTATGTTTTTTGAAATGTGTTAGGTAACTTTTTTTAATATTTTTTACTTTTTTTTAATATTTTTTTATATTTGATTAACTTATTTCTTAAAATTAAAATTATAAAAAAAATAAAAAATTAAATAAAAAATTTTTATAAATTTAAAAACCGAGTACTCTCACTCATGAGTAGGTTAAAAAATCCCCATATATATTTCTCTTGTCGGATGAACTGTTCATTTATCGGTAGTTTATTCATCTTTCCTGCTAAAGTGGTGATTTACGATTTAAAGCTACTGCCACTTAGGTTTTATTCCTGAAATTATGTTCTCTAGTCTTAAATTTTACCAGAAAAAAGATAAAGTGTAATTGAATTACTCAAAAGGCAGAAGAATTCACTTAATATAATTTTCAAATGCTCGCTCTTATCTTTTTTAATATTGATATCAAACCTCCCATTCCTTTCAGATTTGTGGTTGCTGGGTTTTTTCTAACCAGCTTCATTTTTCTTCTATTGCGACGGTGATTGTGGTGCTGCGAATGTAACCTGACTCAATTATATCTCCGGTGAAACTTTCTGGCATATACTGAAACAGCCTGAGATCATTGCCAAAGGTACGTCATAAGAAGTCAAATAGATTGTAAGTGATAATTTTTGCTTTGATCTTTCTATCAGATATCGACCACGTGGGACTTGTATCATTTGACATGTGTAATGGGCACTCATTTAATAGGATCATTAAGACTATGTTGGACCATTACGATGTCAGTGATAAAAGATTATTTAAGAAGGTGTCCCCATTGTCCTTCCTAGCCAATACGAGTCTTGGATCCATGAGACCTTTGCATCGCACACCACATACGCACATTTAAGTTTTTCTATTTTAGCCCTTTTTCATCAGGAAACTCTTCTTTTGTCATTTCATGCACCAAATATCATTCAATATACCCTTCCGCAACCTCAGAGCCCCACCTTATTAAATTCCTCCTGCTCCCTCCAAATTACCAAAATGCTCTCCCCAATTTAAGTGTTAAGAAAGTTCTTCAATGGAATCACTTGGTCACAGTAACCACTATTAAGTGTCCACCTTTTTTGGCAGCCCAAGCAGCGGCGAATCTTGATCAAAATATGTGAGGGGCCAAAATTTTTTAATGATCAATCTGCACTATGTTATTTCTTGGGTGATAATGCAACTCCACCTCTTATTTTTTATTTTTTTTTATATTAATTGATTGTTTTTTATACCATATATTTTTTTGAAAATTTTTAAAATATTTTTGAATTTTTTTTAAAATTTTTTACTTACGAAAAGTATAATTTAAAAAAAATGTTGAATATACAATATAGTAAGTGTAAAAAAATTTTAAAAACATTTCAAAAATTTTCTAAAAAGATACAATTATCAAATAATACCCAAAGGTAAAAAAAATAAAAAAAAATGCGGTAGGAGGTGAAAATGTATTGTTACGCCATAAATGT
Source organism: Ceratonia siliqua (assembly GCA_034509205.1). Taxonomy (NCBI): domain Eukaryota; kingdom Viridiplantae; phylum Streptophyta; class Magnoliopsida; order Fabales; family Fabaceae; genus Ceratonia; species Ceratonia siliqua. The sequence continues at coordinate 22,257 of JASKGM010033683.1, forward strand.
GGGATTATAGGATAGCAAATGACTATTTATTGTTAGCTTTTAATGGCTTTATTAGTACCAAAAAATGGACAAATATTAGTAAATAAAAATAGCAAGATGACTGTGCTAGCTCAATAACAATAATATAATCCATCGTCTTTGGTAGAAAAGTAGTCATATTTGAGAATAGATGAAAAAATAAATATATAACATAAATTGCATATCTGAAAAATGGAGAGTTAAAAAATTTGCAAAAAAAATTAGACATTATAGATGCTGTGAATATGAAAATAAAATATGTTAATAAAAGATAAAATAAGGGAGAGTTGGAGAGAGAATAAGAAAAGAATAGATAAAGTTGAAGAAAGAATATGAAAGAAAAGAATAGAAAAAGTTAGAAAGATAAGATGAAAAAAAAAAAGAATAAAAAAAGTTAAAGAAAGAAGATGAGAAAAAAAATTAAAAAAAATTAAAAAGAAAAGACAAACAAATATTATTTATAATTGTGTATTTTCTTTTGTTACACTTATATTAGATATTTACTTTTAATTCTTGATATATTATAAAAACTTCATGACAAAATATTTTTTTAAAAACAATTATATAGCAAATTTTGGGGGGGGGGAGGGGAATTTAATTTTTTTAAAATTTTTTATACACACAAAAATTTGGGGGGACAATGACCCCTATATCCACATTAAGCTCCGCCATTGAGCCCAAGTTTCTGATCTGGGTAACCTGATGACTTAAGAGCCATCGTCATCTTTTGTGTTTGCCAACTTGGTTTATCTGCTTGATCTGGCTTTCTGTTCTCTAATAATACTACCAGTACTTCAATGAACTTAAAGGAAAAGGGAGTCCTACATGAGCTGGGACTATTCATTTTAAACTATTTCTGGCACTTGATTGCCAAAATTAGCTCCATAATGTAAAAGTAAGACTTTTCGTAGTTTATCTTGTTAACTCCATTACCCTTCTGCGGTATCTCATCCTAATATTAGATCAGATGCTGCTCATTTAATGAGATACTTTTGAACTGGGACCGCCTATATGTGCCATTGGTCAATGGACATAAATTAATGCAACAATTAAAAGGATGGGTACGCCTCAACCTTTTAGCAACATGAGGCCTTCAGTTAGTAATTGCAAGGGCCTAAAAGTAATCATACTCCGTCGCCTTCATTGCCTCTATGATGGAACGAGTTGATTTCCTTTTACAGGGCTAGCATCACAATCCACTCTTTTCATAGTGATTTTACCAGTTGGTGATGGGAAGTTCCTCTTATTTTGATTTTCCCCTTCCTGAGGCTAGACTCAAAATTATCTGAAAGAATGAAGAGGGGAGGTTAGAAAGAGATCCCAATCATTAAGCGTGCCAATAAAAGCTACTCTCAGTGACTTGTACTAATCAAAATCACTTAGTCTGTGCTTTGTGATGATATGACATTCTAGCTGACATTATCTCTTCATCTAATTAGCTTCGACAGACAAACTTGATTCATCCCTTACTTTTACTCAGAATGGCATGTTAAAATAGCAGCCACATATAAATCATAACTGGAACTGATTTCTGTTCTCTTGTTAGGTTATAGCCGACCTCTTGTATCTGGGGGCTGGTGTAAATTCTAGATTACTTTGAGGTAGTGAACCAAATGTGTAGGAGGAAACAAATTTTAACGATGAAAGCTTTATACGATAATGTTCAAGTTGTATCATGTTATTTTTTGTTAGTTTTTAATGACTTTACCAATATTAAAAGACAAGTATATAATATATAAATTGCATATATGAAAATGAAGAGTTAAAAAATTTATAGAAAGTGAGACATTATAAATACTGAGAATGTGAAAATAAAATATATATGATAAAATATGAAAGAAGAGAGACTTTGAAAGAGAATTTGAAAAGAATAGAAAACATTGGGGAGAAGATTTGAAAATAATAGAAAAATTTACAGAGAAAAAATGAAAGAAAAGAATAAAAAAAATTAGAGCGAAAAATAAAATTATTTATAAATGTATATATTTTTTATTATACTTATCTTATCTATTTACTTTTAATTATTAATATATTATAAAAAATTACATAATAAATTATTTTTTAAAAACATAATTATATAACAAAATTTTTGATGAAGTAATTTATATATTTAAAAAATTATTTACATATAAAAATTTTTTGGGAGCGGTCATCATAAACCCTTTATATCTATAGACTAAGGGGCCGTTCGTTTCTCCTTTAAGGAGAAATTAAAAGTTAAAATTTTGAAAATAATGACTTTTGTAATTTTTTGAGATGTTCGTATTTGATTCTTCTTGAAGTAGAAGGAGAAGTAAAATGAGAAATTCTAATTAAAGTATAATCTATATTTTGTAACTTCTCCTTATAGAAGAAGTAGATTTATTTTTTCTTAACTATTTTATCCCTCTATTCATCATAGTTACATATTTTTTTATTATAATATTATAATTAAATTTTATCATAATTATAAATTTTAAATTTAATTAAATATTTTTTAATATAGTTATATT
>JASKGM010033694.1:0-24765 GCA_034509205.1 Ceratonia siliqua
TCACAGTCCACATAGAGGCAAACTTGACCCGCGAGCCACACGATGTATTTTTGTGGGGTATTCTTCCACTCAAAAGGAATACAAGTGCTATCATCCGCCTACCAACCGCTTCTTTGTCTCTGTCGATGTGACTTTTGCTGAGCATGAGCCATACTTTAACGAACCTTATCTTCAGGGGGAGACCACATTATTGGAAGATACGGATAAAGACCTTTTTCTTCTAGATCTACCTTCATCTCAGCCATCATCATCTATGCCCATATCCTCACAATGCACAGGTGATGCTACACACCCACGATTCTCTCAGTTGTACTCAAGGAGGGCATATCCTGTTTCTTAACCGGAGCAAGTCCCATCATCAACCACTGACTGTGGAAATGAGGTAACAACTCCTAACCCTTCATTTATAGCCGAACCTATATCGGATATTGATTTGCCTATTGCTCTTCGGAAAGGAACTCGAGAATGTACTAAACATCCTTTATATTCTCTCTCACACTTTTTGTCCCTTGGAAATTGTTCACCATCTCATAGGGGGTCCCTTTGTAAGTCTAAACACTGTGTCCATTCCCACTACACTACCTGAGGCCATATCCTGCAAACATTGTAAAAATGCCATGGCTGTTGAAATGGAAGCTTTGAACAAAAATCAAACTTGGGAAGTGGTGGACTTACCTAGAGGAAAAAAACCAGTGGGATGCAAATGGGTTTATACGGTCAAGTATAAGGCAGACGGCACTCTTGAGAGGTATAAAGCCAGATTAGTTGCCAAGGGATACACTCAGACATATGGGATAGACTATCAAGAAACTTTTGCTCCTGTTGCCAAGATGAACACAGTCAGAGTCCTACTGTCCCTAGCAGCTAATTATGATTGGCAATTGTAGCAATATGATGTAAAAAACGCCTTTTTACATGGGGAACTTGAGGAGGAAATATATATGGAAATTCCACCTAGCTTCAATGAGAATCTAGGCACCAACAAAGTAAGTAAGCTCAAGAAAGCATTGTATGGACGGAAACAATCTCCTAGAGCTTGGTTTAGGAGACTCAACAGAGTTATGATAAATATGGGATATAAACAGAGTCAAGGTAATCATACTCTCTTCATCAAACACTTGGAATCAGGGGGAGTCACGGTTCTCTTGGTATACGTTGACAATATGATTGTGATAGGAAATGATGAAATGGAAAAACAAGCCCTGAAACATAGGTTGGCAAAGGAGTTTGAAATTAAAGAACTAGAAATATTGAAATACTTCCTGGGAATTGAAGTTGCACACTCCAAACAGGGAATCTTTATTTCCTAACAAAAGTATATTGTTGACATATTAAAAGAAGCAGGAAAATTAGCCTACAAACCAGCTAATACACCAATAGACCCTAGTCACAAACTTGAAGAAGTAGAAGCGGGTGTAGATGTTGACAAGGAAATGTATCAACGATTAGTTGAAAGACTCATTTACTTGTCTCACAGTAGGCCTGATATTGCCTATGTTGTGAGTATAGTAAGCCAATTTATGCATAATCCAAAAGAGATTCACTTGTAGGCTGCTTATAGGATACTGCACTACCTTAAAGGAACTCCTGGGAAAGGAATTATGTATAAAAAGAGTGATGGACTCTTGCTTGAAGCATATACAGATGCTGACTACACTGGGTCAGTAGTCGATAGGAGGTCTACCACTGGTTATTGTACTTTCCTTGGTGGAAACCTAGTTACATGGAGGAGTAAGAAACAGAACGTTGTAGCTAGGTCTAGTGCAGAATTAGAATTTCGGGCAATGGCTCAAGGAGTTTGTGAGTTACTGTGGCTGAAGATTGTTTTGAAAGATTTAAAGATTTAGTGGGATGGCTCTATGAGACTCTACTGTGACAACAAATTCGCAATCAGTATTGCACACAACCCAGTGCAACATGACAGAACAAAGCACATTGAGGTGGACAGACACTTTATCAAAGAAAAACTGGATAGTGTTCTGATCTGTACACCGTATGTGCCCACCAACTCTCATCTCGCGGATGTGTTTGCCAAGGGTTTGAGTAATCCGCTGTTCCAAAAAATTATTGCCAAGCTGGGAATGGATAATATCTATTCACCAGCTTGAGAGGGAGTGTTGATTAAGGTTGTAATAATGGTGATTGGAATCCCTTGATTAAGGGATAATTAATTTTGTAATCAGGCACAATTAATTCTGTAATTTGGAGTTGATTTCTTTCCTTTTTTACATAAGGCACCTTGTGTACATATTAAGGGTGTGATTCCCTTGTAATGAATCAATAAAATACAAAGCCAATTCAATTTCTTCTCTGTTTTTCTTTTTCCACAAGAATTCAAATGAACAATACTATTCCATGGCAGGGTAATGACGGAAACTACTCCTTAAATGTGTGAGCATGACCCTTCAACCAGAATTTTCAAATGGCTGCAAAAGAAAAATCACATTTTACTAGACCTTGTCTTTTGTTCCTGTCAAAACCTCTGAAACTAGTAAACAGGGAAAAGGAAAATGAGATGACATGAGATAAGTAGGGAAAGTGCAGCCAGTGGAAAAAATGAAAGTCTTTTGTTCCTGAGCAAAACCAAGTGTCTGCCCCAAAACCTGACTCTACAACTCATGATAACCTGAATACTCACTCTGGTAATGATCTTGATATCCCTATTGCTTAAAGGAAAGGGGTTAGGTCCTATACCCGGTGCCCAATTGCTAAATTTGTAGCAGAAGAAAGGTTAACCCCTCAATTTAGTGCTTTTACTTCAAACTTGACTAACATTGAAATACCTGAGTGTATTTAAGATGCTCTAAGAAATCCTAAGTGGAAAAAAGCAGTGAATGAAGAAATTCAGGCGCTTAAGAAGAGTGACACTTGGGAACTCACAGAACTTACCATTGGAAAACAGCCAGTGGGATGTAAGTGGATATTTAATGTCAAGTACAAGGCAAATGGGAGTCTTGGTAGGTACAAGGCTAGACTGGTAGCAAAAGGATTCACCCAAATTTATGAGATTGACTACCAAGAGACATTGGCACCAGTTGCCAAATTAAATGCCATTCGGGTACTTCTATCCCTGGCTGCAAATTTGGATTGGCCCCTACACCAACTTGATGTTAAGAATGCATTCTTTAATGGGGACTTAGAAGATGAAGTCTACATGGAAATTCCTCCAGGCCTTGGCGATTCAAATAATGGTAACATTGTGTGCAAACTTAAAATGTCCTTGTATGGACTCAAACAATCACCACGGGCTTGGTTTGAATGGTTCACCATAGCAGAAAAATGGGTACACATAAGGACAATCAGATCACACCTTGTTCATCAAGAAGTCAGCTGAAGGTAAAATTGCTGTCATAATAGTTTATGTGGATGACATTATAATGACAGGTGATAATGTGGAAGAAATCAATCAACTAAAGAGCTTCCGTGGAAGAGAATTTGAGATCAAATACCTTGGTGCACTAAAATATTTTGTTGGGATGGAAATAGCTAGATCACACACTGGCATTTCAGTCTCTCAACGAAAATACACCATTGATTTACCCAAAGAAACTTGAATGCTGGGTTGTAAACCAGCAGACACTCCCATGGATCCTATCAACAAATTTGATGTGAAAAATGGAGCCAAAGCTATTGATAAAGGAAGGTACCAGTGACTTATGGGAAAATTAATTTATTTGTCCCACTTTAGGCTTGACAGCAGTTTCCTAGTTAGTGTTGTGAGTGAGTTTATGAACAACCCATCTATTGAACATCTTGATGCTGTTTATAGAATCCTCAGGTATCTCAAGAAAACACTTGGAAAAGGTCAGTTTTTTAAGAAGGGGACTGACCGGGGAATAGAAATCTACTTAGATGCTGACTAGGCAGGATCTTTGACTAACAGAACGTTCACCTCAGGCTATTGCACCTATGTATGGGGAAATTTGGTTACTTGGAGGAGTAAGAAATAATCAGTGGTTTCTCGAAGCAGTGCTGAAGCTGAATTTAGAGTTATGGCTCTTGGGATATGTGAAGAAATGTGGCTTAAGAGACTATTAGAGGACTTGAAAATTCTACCTATAGTCCAATCAAAATGAAGTGTGACAATCAGTTGCTATTCAAATTGCAAAGAACCCAGTTCACCATGATAGGACTAAACACATTGAGATTGATAGGCATTTCATCAAAGAAAAGATTGATATAGCAATTGTTCAATTAGATTACACCCCTTCAAATCTTCAGATTGCTGACATCCTCACAAAAACACTCAGTTGTGATCAATTTGAAGTTCTTTCCAAGTTGGGCATGATAAACATTTACTGCCCAGCTTGAGGGGAAGCGTAGAATCTTGGTTGGACTTAGATTCTCGGTTGGTCAAACCAAGAATCCTATAGATAATAGCTAGTTATTATTATTTTTGTTATCTTATCTTATTTTAGATATCATACCAGGATTTAAACCTTGTGATATATGGTCTTTATCTTATCTTTTCCCTGTAACTAGAATCCCTACTTTCTAGGAGATTGGTTAGCCTTGTTGGGATACCTCTCCTATTTACCTTGTACTCTGATTAATACTAGAAATAAGCTGAGAAGTATTTTCTCACAAATTGTAATAGGACTCTAGGGAAGAAATAAAAGCCCTGGACAATAGAGAGAGAAAGAATCATAGGAAACAAAAGATGAAAGAGTATAAGTGCATGAGCGTTTACCTTTTCGAAGGGCAATAGGAAGGTCAAGGTCCGATACGGAAGGGGAGGAAACAGGATCAAGGGGTGAGGGAGTTGGTTGAGGAGGAGAGTCAAGATGAGCTGTAGGTGTCACCATTGGTGGTGAAGTATGTTTGGAATATACTTGCTTGTGTGATAGGTGGTTAGGGTTGCCTGCACTAGCTCTTGTCTCACAGCATAGATAAGAAAGTCGTCATCCGGCACAAGACATGAGGAGGGGTGTGCTGAATCAGGAAAGAACAGGGTAGACTCAAAGAAAGTAACATCGACAGACACAAGGCAACGACCCAAGTCAGGAGAGAAACACTGATATTCTCTTTGAATATGAGAATGACCCAAAAAGACACACTTTAATGATCAGGGATCAAGTTTTGAACAGAGGGTCGAATATCTTGAACAAAATAGCTGCAGCCAAAGACTTTGGTTGGAAGAAGAAGGAGAGAATGGGAAGGAAACAAAACAGAGTAAGGACTCTGACCACCAAGGACAGTGGAGGGCATTCGATTGATCAAAAAACAAGCAATAGACACTGCATCAGCCCAAAAAATCTTATGGACTTGCATATCGAAGAGGAGAGCTTGAGCAACCTCCATAAGACATCTATTCTTCCTCTTAGCTATCCCATTTTGTTGTGGGGTAACAACACATGAAGATTGATGAATAATCCATTCTGAGTTAAAGAAGGAGTTGAACGAGGTGGAGAAATATTCATTTGCATTATCATTATGCAATATACGAATAGAACAATCATGTTGATTTTGGATTTTAGCATAGAATTTACCAAAAGTAGAGAATACTTCTGAACAATTTTCCGTTAGATATACCCAAGTAGTTCGGGAGTAATCATCAACAAAAGTGACAACATAACAAAACTTTGATTTGGATACAATAAGACACAGTCCCTAAATATCTGAATGAACAAACTCAAAAGGGGATGCAACCCCGTTTAATGACCCTTGGGGGAAGGGGAACACGGGTATGCTTAGCTAGCTAACATGGTTCACAGTCTAAGCTAGATATAGACCCTAAGCTAAGAAACATTTTCTTCAAAATAGTCAAGGAAGGATAACCTAATTGAAAACGAAGTTGAAGCAGAGAGACTGAGCTGATGCAGGCAATAGGATGTATAACAAGTTCTTGTGGGCATTCCAACACATATAGCCTATCAAACTCACGACCTCTACGAATGATATTTTTCGTCCCAATATCCTGAAAGACACAACCATTAGGAAAGAAGTAAACACTACAATTAAGGGAATGTGTAATTTTACTAACAGATAAGAGGTTAATAGAGAAACGAGGCACACATAGGACATAAGACAATGAGAAAGATGGAGTGATATCTACAAGTACCACTTCCAATAACAGGAGAAGGTGAACCATCAACAAGAGTAACATTGGGTAAAAAAGACGACAATTGAAAGGAAGAAAGTGTACTTGAGGTACTTTTCATGTGATCCGTGGCTCCTGTGTCAATGACCCAGTTGCAAGATGTTGAAGAGAAACCAGCATTGGATTTACCTGTTTGAGCTAAGGAGGCTGTGGAAGAAGAAACACTTTGTTGCGAGTTATAAAACTTTGTAAAGCGAGCATACTCTTCCGTTGAGATGAATACTTGTTCAGGTTTAGGTCCACGTGGGGTATGGAGGAGTCCATCATGGTAGCTGTGTTAACAAATCGAGATTGGGTCTTCATTTCTTCAAAGGCATGTTTGGTCTCTATAAAGTAATTAATGAGGGTCTTCCCTCGTCTTGTTTAGCTTGATAAACATTAGTCAATGCTTCTTGAATATGCATCAAATTCTCTATGCTAGCAAATAATACTTCCAAGTAAGTCCACAGCGCTTTCACAGTATCACAATGACTAGTAGCATCATCCAATTCAGGTTCTAAAGTTTTCTGAACCTGAGTTAAAATTTTATCCACTGGGTGGGTCTTGAGGTAGGTAACCATATCAATACCAGACAAATATCTCCTTGTAGTATGTTGCCATTGAGTATAGTTCTTTCCATTCCCATTTAGTTTCCTATCAGTAATTTTAGGGGAAGAAGTTATCTCAGCTAAGTTTTCCTATCAAGAGTTTCATTGGCCATTGTCCAAACAATCTATTGATAACCCAACTTAGTGACACTACGGAAATCACCACACTCTGCAAACCAATAGCACTAGAAATTAAAAGGAAAATCACAGCTCACCTAGACGATAGAGTAACACCAGATATCACAAAAATATGCAACACCAGAAATTGAAGAAATGACCATACCATAGGCACTAAAAGTCACCGAAAACACAGTCAGTAATTATATTGCAGCACCAAAAATTGCCAAGATCGCAGTACTAGATATTTGCATCACGAACATGAGTGCACACCACTAGAAGTGGTCGGAAATTGCGACCACCAAAGAAAATGCAGCCCCATGATGGTTCGCGTCGCAGCAGGAACAAAGAATCCCTTTGCGACACTCCTCTGGTCACAGTTCTTACTGCACAGACCGTGACTTACTAGCACGGCTATTGCCCAGCACCCATGGAGAAAGGAAGAGACGAAGAAAGGGGGGGGGGGGAAGAGAAGATGTGAAGCTAGCTTAGATGGGTCAGTACTGTGAGAAGTAGAGAGATAGAGAGAGATAGAGAGAAATCGTAATGTGGGAATATATGTAAGTGAGTCTGGTCACTTACTAGAGCTTAATATATATATAGGAAAGAATGGGCCAATGGGCCGATATATTACAGGCTAAATAGAAACTAATCTTAAGCATATACAGGAAGCTAACACTCCTTCAAGCAGGAGCATATAAGTTATATGCACCAAGCTTGTTACAAAGAAACCCAATACGAGAATTTCGAAGAGACTTCGTAAACACATTTGCTAGCTGATTTGCTGAGTTAACAAAATTAGTAATAATGCATCCTGATGAGATCTTTTCGGGGATGAAATTATAGTCAACCTCAATGTGTTTAGTCCGCTCATGAAACACTGGATTAGAGGCGATATGTAGAGCTGCTTGGTTATCGCAAATGAGTTGCATCTGCGTCACTTCGCGAAACTTCAACTCTTGAAGAAGTTGCTTCAACCATATGAGCTCACATGTGGCTAATGCCATTGCCCGATATTCAACCTCTGCACTAGATCGGCTAACCACATCTTGTATCTTGCTTTTCCAAGATACCAAATTACTGCCAACAAGAACACAATATCCTGAAGTAGACCGCCTATCTGATGGAGAACTTGCCCTAATGGCATCAGATTACCCAATGATTTGGGTAGGACCCTTATCTTCATATAACAGCCCTTGACCTGGTGCTCCTTTGATATATCTAAGAAGACGTATAACTGCATCTCAATGACTATCACACGAAGACTGTAGAAATTGGCTAACCACACTGACTGCGAAAGAAATATCTGGTCTTGTGATGGTGAGATAATTTAGTTTCTCAACCAGTCCGCGGTATCGACCAGGATCTATCAAGGGCTCCCCCTGTCCTGGTAAAAGTTTAACATTCGGATCCATAGCAGGTCGGCAATCTAGCATGCCTGTTTCTTCAAGGATGTCCATTGCATATTTCCTAGATAGCAATACCACTGTTGGATTGAGTTACTTCAATACCAAGAAAATACTTGAGATGACCCAAATCCTTAGTCTAAAAATTCTGAAATAGATGAGACTTCAAACGAGCAATGCCATCCTGATAATCTCCGGTGATGACTATATCATCTACGTACACGACCAAATGAATACACTTACCAACTGATGAATGGCAATAAAAAAACAGAATGATCTCACTGTGGATCATGCCAAACTTCTTAATAACAGTACTAAATCTCCCAAACCAAGCACGTGGGGACTGTTTCAACCCATACAAGAAGCGGCGAAGCCTACACACAAGATCAGAATCCCGCTGAGCAATAAAGACAGGCAGTTGCTCCATATAAACTTCCTCCTGAAGTTTGCTCTGTTGAAAAGCATTCTTGATGTCAAGCTGATAAAGAGGCAAGTGACTCATGGCAGCTAAACAGAGGAACAAGCGAACAAAGACCAGTTTACCCACAGGAGAAAAAGTGTCATTGTAATCAAGCCCATAAATTTGAGTATAGCCTTTGGCAACCAAACGGGCCTTCAGACGATCAACTTGTCCATCAAGACCAACCTTGACAGTATAAACCGGTGCGGCAACCAATAGGAGATTTACCAGATGGTAAGGGGACTAAATCCCAAGTGCCATTAGAATGTAAAGCAGTCATCTCGTCAACCATGGCCCGACATCACCCTGAATCTGAAAGAGCCTCATGAGTAGTTTTAGGAATGGAAACATTGGATAAAGAGGAGACAAAGGCATAATAGGGTGATGACAAACAATGATAAGCGAGAAAAGTATATATAGGAAGAGGATTCCGAGTAGAATGAGAACCTTTTTGAAGGGGCATAAGTGGCAGGTTCGTGGTAGGTGGAGAAGCTGGCTTAGGGGGCGAGTCACGGGGAGGATCAACAGTGCCTGCAGGAGAAGAAGGTGGCAAACGACGGCGGTATACCTGAAGGGGATGATCAGGGACTCGAGGTGGAGTGGACTTAACAGAAGCAAGAGGAGGTCCAAGATAAGGAACATGAAGGACATCCGAAATACTAGGATGCTCGACAATAGATGGAGAAAAGAAAGAGGAAGACTCAAAAGAAAGTCACATATGCGGTGAGGAAATAACGCTGAGCATAAGAGAATGACACCGATATCCTTTCTGAAGATGAGAATAACCAAGAAAGATGTACTTGATGGACTGAGGAGAAAATTTGTCTTGCTCAGGCTGTAAATTATGAACAAAGCAGGTACAGCCAAAGATACGAGGTGGGAGAACATAGAGCTGCTGAGTTGAGAATAAAAGAGAGTGCAGAACTTCATGCTGCAACACTGAAGAAGGCATGCGGTTAATTAGAAAACATGCAGTAAGAACAACATCAGCCCAAAAATTAAAAGGAACGCGATGATGAAGTAAAAGAGTGCGAGCAGTTTCAATAAGATGTCGATTTTTACATTCAGTCACTTCATTTTGTTGAGGGGTATGAGCATAAGAGGACTGATGAAGAATACCCTATGAAGACATAAATGTATTGAAAGGAGCTGAAAAATATTCAAGGGCATTATCACTATGCAAAACACGAATAGAGGTATTAAATTGATTTTTGATTTTAGCACAATTTCTTAAAAGATATCAAACGACTCAGAACGAGCTTTCATTAAAAAAAGCCAAGTACAACGAGAGTAGTCATTAATGAAAGTAACAAAATACTAAAAACCCAAAACAGAAGTTACATGACTAGGGCCATAAACATCAGAATGAACAAGTTTAAAAGGGGCGGAATCCTGATTATTGACACGCTTTGGAAACGAAGTGCGAAACTGTTTTCCAAGCTGACACGACTCACAATCTAAATTAGACAGTCTCGAAAGAACATCCGTCGGAGTTTAGAGAAGCTAGGATGTCCCAAATGGCGGTGAAGTGTGGCAGGTGACTCAGTGGAGGTGCAGGTAATTGGAGATGGGAGCAAAATGAGGTGATAGAGCCCTTGGGACTTGCGCCTTACACCAATCATTTGTCCTGTACCCCAGTCCTGCACAAGAATAGAATTATTAGCAAATGTAACGGAATAATTAAGGGTACGAGTTAATCGACTGACAGAAATAAGATTAAAAGGATAGCCAGGAACATAAAGAACAGAGTCTAGAGGCATGGAAGGAGTCGGTTGAGTTGGCCCAATGCCTTTAGCAAACGTTTTGGAACTATTTGCAAGGATAACAGAAGGAATACAACCAGAATTGGTAATATGAGATAAAAGACGATGGTTACCAGATATGTGACCAGAGGCACTAGAGTCTAGAACCCAGGGTCCGAGGGTAGGAGACTGAGCAAAGCATTCAACAGAATTACTTGTATGACCAACGGAGGCAACATATGTGGATGACGGTTGAGCTGCAAGATAGCGAACATAGTTGTCATAGTTAGCTCCAGTCAAGAAAAGAGACGATCTTGGCGGGGGCGAGGACTGTCCATCGGATGAATCTTGAACACTAGTAGTCTGGGCAATATTGGCAGTACGAGGTGGTTGACCATGCAACTTATAACATTGCTCCTTGACATGGTCCCACTTATGGCAATAATTACATTTAAGTCTTCCCTTATGAGAGTTATTTTGAGCAAAATTATTTCGTCCACCTTGTTTTCTCCCGGTGTAGGTTTGTGATGCCAATGTTGAGGATTCGATAGGTTGAACAGAAGAACTGGTGGATACTTCGACCGGAGAAGAAACACGAAGTAACCAAGTAGAGACATATCCCAGAAAGGGTATAGTAGGATTAGCCAAAATTTGATCACGAATAAGAGCGAGGTCTGGGTGAATGGCAGTCAATCCCCGCACCATAAAGAATTGATCGCGTTGCTCTAGTTGTTTCTCAACAGTATCAGCAATAGGTATAAGGGAATTATATTCCTCCTTCAAAGATTCAAGCCTACCAATAAAGTCAGACATATCCATGTCCTGTTGTTTCAAGGAAACCATGTTAGAAAGAACTGTATAGAAACATTGGATATCATTTGTGTGAAGGGTTTTGGCCTTATCCCACAACTGGTGACAGTTTTTATATGCCTTATAAATGGGATAAAGTTTAGGCTCAATAGACTGCTACATTAAATTACATAAAATGGCATAAGTTTTCTTCCAGGCAACCCTCTCAGAGTCAGGTATAGTATCAAGCTTGGTGGTTAGGTGATCTTCAACCCCTTGTCCCATGAACCATAATTCCCACTCCCAGAAAGTTTTTCAGTAGTAATAACAGCAGAAGAAGTGAAAATAGGGGTGAAGTTACCCGATTTGTTGACCGAAGTGACTGAAATGTGGAACTCGACATGATTTGGATGAAACGCAGCCCTAATAGACCTGAAATAAGGCTGTTGAGAGCTAAAGAAGCCTAAAAGACCTGAAAAAACGGAAATTGGAGCGATCGGACAGCAGGAGACTAGGCACGGCAGCATGTGGAGGCTCGTGCGGTGGCTTCCGGTGATTAGCTTCCTGGGACAAGCCGATTGGCGGCATCTGAGGTCGTTGACGGCGGCGGCATCGTCAGATACACACCGAAAAAAGGGGATCAGAGTTGCAAAGTTTCGTTGGACTGCGAACACTCGAAAGGCGCAGGGGCCAGAGTTGGCGCCGTTCAAGGGTTATGCCTGTTGGAGCTCTTCAAACACGGTGGTATGACCAAAAACCGCAACTGACATTGGGAAGGGAATCAACTAGATTGGACAGACGTGACGGCTGAGTATTTTACTATCACTAGTGCTCACACTTAAAACTTTAGGTTTTTTCTCTCCCTAGGCTCTGATACCATGTGAGAAGTAGAGAGATAGAGAGAAATCCTAATATGGGAATTTGTGTGAGTCTGGTTACTTACTAGAGCTTAATATATATATAGGAAGGAATGGGCCAATGGGTCTATATATTACAGGGCTTAATAGAAACTAATCCTAAGCATATACAGGAAGCTAACAAGTACCAATAGGGCTTTGATACCAATTGATACAACCATGGAAGGTAAAACTCACCCCAAAAGACTAGCCTATTAGGGTAGGGTGCCTTCCATTGTTATAAACCCCATAATCCACCCCTTACTAGGCGATGTGGGACTCCTTGCGGACAATAGGATCCTAACAATCCACCTCTTTAGATAGGAATGTTGACAAAGCTGGCTGTATTCCCTTCGCCTTTCTCTTTTCTTTTTTTGGGCTCTTTCTTTCCTCAGTGCCACGAGCTAGGAGCCACTGGCCCTCTTCCTTTCCAGCTCGGTCGCCCTGGACCGAACTTCTTTGGTACCATGTAAAGTGCGAAGGGAGAAAAAAAAGAAGACAGAAAAGAAAGAAGAGAGAAAATGGAGAGGAAGCCATTAGAACCAAAACTGGGGCCAGCCAACACTATTCACAAGAGAGAAGAAATTACAAAATATCTAAGACTATTTTACCCTTGCTACAAAGAGATACTGACAACTATACCCTTACTAACAATAACGTTTTTGGAATATGGTCTTTCAGTCTAGGAGTTGTTTAAATCAAATGAACTAACTCTTGCTCTAATTTTTGATGAGCATTGGACTTGTCCTCTGACTCTTGAGATTTTTTTTCTCTACGCACAGTCTCGATTTCAGTAAGCTGTTCTTACGAGTGCATCTTCTTTGAAATAACGAGTTTTCCTTGCTTCTGTGTCGGTTTTTGGTCATGGTTTCTCTAAGGGGGTTTCTTTAACTTATATGGAAAGGGATTGGAGAACTTGTTTGAGCCAATATAATTTTCCCCCATTTTTCCTTATCCTCTTGCATGTATTGTTCATCTTAATGAACTTTTCTTTGTTCAAGAAAATATTGTTATTATTTTGTTTTTATAGTAGCATATTGTTGAAGAGTGTGTGGTTGATGGCTTCGTTGTACCATGTATGATGGTGTAATATATGCCTTTTTCAGATCAAACTGCCTATTATTCACCATTTCACTTTTGGTTTTCTTTGTCCGCTATTGTTTTTAATGTTCAGATACTCCTCCTGTTGGTTGTTTCGTGGTTTAAGTGGCTGGTATAGAATACCAGTGTCAGTAATTCTCTTATATTGCAGCATTAGTTCTTATTACTTTTCATATTGGTGCAGGCTGAAGAATCTGAAATACAGGAGAAACTGAAGGGACTCCAAAATGAGGTTGAAGCTGCTGATTTAGCTCTAGGAAGGTTGTGCATTTACTCATGTAGCTTTTTCATGTTTGTCTTTTCCTTGGATTCTGAGAAGTTTCACTTCATAGTAGCTCCTCATTGTTTCAGGTTGAGGGATGAAGAGGCTATGCTAACTGAAAGTATACAAAGACAAAGTAATGAAATCAGAAAGATTACTGATGAGGTGTGGAGATTTTAGTTCTTTTATTTTTCTTTGCATTGTAGCATTACTGTGGTGATTTCTTTCCAATTCTCCCGAAACTTGAATGATAGAGAAGCCCGAGTTGGAGTTGCTTATGCTTATGCTTGATTTTATTTATTTATCTTCTAATATGGACCGAAGGGTTTCGACTATTCACCCTCCTAATGCGTTTTCTTGTATATCCTACTTCTATTTTCTTACCCTACCTCCAAATAAAGAGAACTACCTTATTGGAAAACCTCCTTTGAATTCGAAAGCTCCCTCTAAGTTCAAGTCTTTCATTTAGACAGCGGTATTTAATAGGATTAATTCTAATGACATGTTTCAGTTCTGTAGTACTAACAAATCTTTGTCTCTTGATATGTTTGTGATGTGTTGATCTAATACAGAAATTGCTGCACAATCTTTGTTCTTTTGTTTTTCTGATTGTGAAGTAGATAATTACATTTGAAATAGAATTTTTGGAGTTATTGGTGAAACATGGGTATATATTTGCGAAGCTTGGAACATTTCTTGTTGATCAAGTTCAAAGGCATTGGGAAGAGTAACGAGGGCAATATGCTATGGCGATGTGCTTGCTATGATGTTCAGTGGTGTTGGAGTGCTTGGATTTTTTGGGGGAAAATCCTTAACCTTCAACTTGAGCTAGGATATCATTGTTTTTGTTAGAATTATGACGGCTAGGGTTAAAGATGTGTGTTATAATAGTGGTTTGAGCTTTTACTAATTGTACTATCATTACTTGACATAATATTAATTATAAATACCCACAAGGAAACTTCTATGTTAGAGCTTCGGGCTCTTTTTTTTCTAGCCTCTTCTCTATCTTAACTTTTTCATCGGGGAATGTTTTAGCGACTAGAGAATTTTCTAGCAGATATTGGATGAATTTTCTTATGACCAAAAAAATTATGGTGGATCTCCGGGGACTTTTTCGGTAACCAAAAAAATTTTGACATTCCTTCGGTGAGTTTTCTGGCTATTGTCTTTTCTAACTATCCTTCACTTGATTTCTCCACTTGGCTGGCAGAGCTCTGGCAAATTTTCTAGCGACCTCCCTTGCTGTCATCCAATCGCTTATTTGTGTAATTTTCTGGCCATTTTCTCTTGCTGTTATATCACTTCTTGCTCAAAGACGAGACTTTTTGAAGCTTTGGTGTTTTTGTTTGTGGTGTACAATCCGATTAAGGTTGCTGCCATTTCAGTTTCTATTTATGTCTGCTATGAAGTTTTTGTTTCTAAGATGTTGCAAGTTCTATTGTCTTGTGGTTGGTTTCTCCTAGAGCTTGTTGCTGAGGGGGAGTTGGGGATTACTTATTGCTAAAAGTTCTTGAATCAAAATTGATGGTTGATAGTTGCATGTTTAATTTTGGATTTGTTTTCTTTTTAGTTTTAGTTGGATTTTATTTGTAACAAGCTGGAAGTTGTGTAAGCTTCAGCTTGAGGGGGAGGGTTAGAATTATGATGGCTATGGTTAAAGATGTGTGCGTTATAATTAATGGGATAGGCTTTTACTAGTTGTATTATCTTTACTTGACTTAATTTTAATTATAAATAGACACACAGGGGACGTGGCCATTCAAGTCAGTGATCCCCATTCTTGTATCTCTCTTTCATTGACTATTACTTTTCTATACTTTTCGTGCCTTCTCTTTTGTGCTTGTCATATGGCTTTTGAGATTTTCCTTTTAGACATGCAGAGGGGTATGGAAGCTCTTTTGTAAAAGGGTTTTGAGGAATGCGCAAGTAGACCCTTACGCTAGTGTAAGTGTTGTTGATATCATGTGATTCACTATTTGAATTGGACGATACAAAACAATACAGGCAGCCATCAATACGAATTGAAGCATGAATTGAAGATGGCCAGAATTGCACGCCGTGGTGACTCGTGCCCGAAATTGCAAATTGCACAAGTTTGCGATTTCGAAATCCTTCAATCAAAAGGATTTATGCTTGGTTGCGAAGTTGGGTCCATCATGACTTGACGCAACCTGGTTATAAAATCCATCATTCAGCCCTTTTTTTTCCTTGATAAAAAAAACCCATTAGTTTGTGATGGGAACCAAGATCTATAACAACGATAATAACAGAGAAACCCAAGATACTAAAATAACACTTATATATTCACTACTAGAGTACCAAACAGCATTACAGGAATACAGAAACAGCAATGAAATAGAGCAATAACAGTAGGTAAAATAGCAGTAACCAGCAGAGATATCCTCCACAACACAGTAGCTAAAACAAGGGAAATAACAATAAGGAAATAGCGGAAGATAGCATAACTTTCCTAGCAATGTGGGCGCTAGGACTCCCCCTCTCAAACAACCAAATTCTCCATGCCATAATCCCCTCCCCTCACTTTGTTTTATCCTCCCTTTTCCTCTGCTGCCTAGCAGCTTCCCTTCTTTCAAGGATTATTGGACAGGTGTTCCAAGCCACGTGTACTTGGCCTCAGCCAATCCTACCCTTAGTACTCCTTTTATTCTCTAAAATACCCCAGGAGTCTATCAGTTTGTAAACACAAAAGGACGTAGTGGCTCCTCAACAGTGTTGAGTTCTGACTTTTAAGTTATCCAACACAATAAAAAGTTCAACTGCCTCTCCCTTCAGAATGACTTTTCTCTACAACCAAGATTTGGTTTTTTCTTACATTTTCTGCCACTGAATAATTATATCTGTCTTTGAATGTTAAAGGTTGGTTCAGAATTATGCATATGCTCTAAGCTTGTTGTTAGACTTCACTTTGTTACTTATGAACTTATTAATTTTACGATTCACAACTCATGATTTGGAAATATGCGTTCTGATTCGTGAAACATATTGTGATTTGATAACTAGTATTGTTTATACATATAATAATGGGCTTATGGGTTTATATACAACCCTCTAGTACAACATAGTACACCAATGTATATACATGATTTTAACACTCCCCTTCAAGTTAGAGCATATAACTCATATGCAACCAGCTTGCAACGTATGTAATTAACCTGATGACCTCTAAGGGATTTAGTGAAAATGTTTGCTAGTCGATCATTAGAGTTGATAGAGCCAGTAACAATGCATTTGGAAGAAATCTTTTGTTGAAGAAGTGGGAAACAATCTTAATATGCTTTGTTCACTGAAGAAAGGCTGGATTGGAGCCAATATGTAAAGATACTTGGTTGTCACAACAAATCATCTTTGGTTGGCCCATGCAATTAATATAAGTTCTTGACGTAGATGCTTTAACTATATAAGCCCACATGTAGTTAAGGTCATGGCTTGATATTTAACTTAAGCACTTAACCTGACAACCACATATTGTTTCTTATTTTTCTTGGACTCTAAGTTGCCTCTATCAAGAACACAATATCTTGAAGCAGATTATATATCAGTAGAAGACGCTGCCTAATCTGCATTTGTGTAACCAATCACTTGACTGGTACCCTTATCTTCATGTAATAATCCTTGGCTTGGTGCTCCCTTGATATATCATAGGATGGGAATCATAGTATCCCAATGACTATCACACAGATCTTGTATAAACTGATTGAAAAGACTGCAAAGGATATATCAAGATGAGTGATAGTGATGTAAATATTAGTTAGTTAAAAGAAAGAGAGAAGAATATGAATGGGATCACTAACTTGGTTGTCAGGTTCCCTATATGTCTATTTATAATTCAGAAACTAGATCAAGTACAACTGTACTATATTGCAAGCTAACGCAGTGGAAGTTGCTTAGGAAAATTGAGAGACTTGCAAACACTCAGAAATCTGGGTTCACCAAATTCGAAATAGTGAAGAGAAAACGAGTTCTCTAGAGAGGAAACTTATGATATTTCATAAAATTGTCTTGATCGGGATACATGGCATCATATATAAAATTACATACAAACGAAATTACAGGAATGTCCTAAATCATAGCGGCTATTACTAAAAGGGGAAATAAAATAGATACAACATAACTGGAACAGTAACTTATACATTAAAATATAAATAAAACAAAAATACAATCAGGTAATTCACTTCTTGGGCTGCTGGGCATCGAAATTGGATAAGTAATCTAGTGCCACTTATCCCACATCACAAGCCTAGCCCACTAGGGTTAGACATACACACATATCCTTAAACCTAGCCATTAGGCTCTTTAACACTGTACCTCAAGTTGGAGCATATATAATAGTCATGCCCAACTTCTTACGAATGTGCCCAATTATGTTACCACAGAGAGCTTTAGTAAAGATATTTGCTAGTTGTTCTCCAGTCCTTTTATGTGCATAAACATAAGTCCTTGTTGAATATTTTCACGCACAAAATGACAATCAGCCTCAATGTTTTTCGTCATTTCATGGAACACAGGATTAGATGCAAGATGGATAGCTGCGTGATTATCACACCACAGTTTCATAGAGCTCCTCCCTTTAAAACCAATATCATGAAGTAGATGTCGCATCCATAGCATTTTACAAGTTGTTTGGGCCATAGACCGATATTCTGATTTGGCACTTGACCAAGCAACCACATTTTGCTTCTTACTCCTCCATGTAACTAGATTACCTCCTACAAAGACACAATAACTGAATGTTGAGTGTCTGTCTATTGGGGAACCAACCTAATCTGCCTTAGAGGAACCTTCCACATCATTACCCATGATTCTCATATAGTATACCACACCGAGGAGCTCCCTTTAGATATTTGAGTATATGCATAACAGCTTCCCAGTGAGTGGTCCTCGGAGATGACATAAATTGACTAATGATACTTACTGGAAAGACAATATCAGGATGAGTCACTGCAAGATAATTGAGCTTACTAACTAACCTCCGATATCTCTCAGCATCTTGAAAGACATCTCCATCTTTAGCTGTGAGCTTTATGTTAGGGACCATCGGGCTTTCACATGGTTTTGCCCTTATCATTCTTGTCTCCTCAAGTAAGTTTGGGCATACTTCCTCTATGAGAGGAAGATACCATTTCTGCATCAAGCAACTTCAGTATTGAAAAAATATTTCAAAGGATTGAGAATGCATACACCACCAAGATCAACAATACTTGCTTCATCACTGCCTATAATCACTATATCGTCCACATATACCACCAAGAGAATGCATCCTTTATTAGATTGCTGATAGAAAACTAAATGATCAAATTTGCCTCATTGTAACCCAAATTGTAAAACCACCTGATTGAATCCTCGAAACCAAGCACGAGAAGACTGTTTTAGGCCATGTAAAGATTTTTTGAGTCGGCACACTTTCCCATTCTTACCCTGAGCAACGAATCCGGGGCAATTGCTCCATATAGACCTCTTCTTGTAGATAGCTATGTAAAATATCATGAATCACTTTGACTAGGCTTTTAACTTGCTTTTTTGTTTGTTGTTTAGAATTTTGTGCCATTACAGAAAACCCTAGACTGCAGTTGGGCCCCTGCCTTTGTGAGGCATTCAAATTTTAAACTCCCTGCAGATAATATAGAGCCTACATAGGATTGACATTTAGAGTGTCAATTAGGATTAGTTCTGCCTGGCCTTGAACGGGCTTTTAGGGTCGGGCCAAAAAGCTCTTTTAAAAAATATGCCCTTAAAACTTAGGCTTGGCTCGACCCTTTAAGGGCTTTGGGTTGGCGTCATGGGCCTGGCTCTATGTGCTAGCCTTAAGGGCTTGCCCTATAGCCCTAACCCTAAGGGCCAGCCCTGCTTTTTTTTATAAAAAAAATGTAATAAAAGTTCAAAAAAAGTAAGATATGATGTAATGGTACTCATCTAATATTAACATGTAATTTTTTAATACAAAAATTTAAACTCAATCTATAATAAGTAAATGAATTAACCTACTATTCATTATTTTTTAATTTTTATTTATTGTTTGACCAAAAAGTGTTTTTTGTTTGGCCCTAAGGTGTAAAAGGCAGGGCTAAAAGGCCCTTTTTAAAAATGGGAACCCAATTTAAAGGCTCGAACCTATAATTTAACAAGCTTATTAGGGCCAACCCTTGTGGCTTGACCTGTTTTGATAGTTCTATTCGCATTGGCTTTGGCATTGGATTGGATTGGCTCCTCATGAGGGGTTTCTTACAGGTTTCATTTAACCAACTGACATGATATTCTATCTCATAATAGTTCTATTATCAAACCCCCTAAGCAAAATCCTTATAGCCATTTTGGTTAGTGCCATCTAATTTGGTGTTTTTCTATCATATTATGACTATGTAGAAGCAAGAGACGATTTTTACCAGTGAAAAAAATCATATGGGAGATTTTTAGTTGAAGATGGAATTGGAATTTTTTTGCAGAGAACTAGACAAGACCTCTCACTTTATGTAAATTTCGAGTATGTTACAACATTAACTTAAGGATTTGGTTCAGATTTAGGATCCTTCAGGTAAATGTGATATACTCAAGTTGCATGGTTTTTGAAACCTTAATCTGGATCCTAGGTGTATACATAGATAGACTTTGATTGAAGTTGCATAGAAATAGAGATAGTTACAAAGGTTAGATACTATAATATTAGGCATAGGGATGGTCATTTTATCCATACTCGATGAGTACTCAATATTTACCTTTTAGGTTCGGGCATAAGGATAAAAAAGAGAGTCTGTGTTTGGGTATTTCTTTAGGGTATTTTATGTGTTTAAGTCTGGATCTAGCCCACCCCACCCCAGACGCATAGTGCGTGTATATATATGTGTGTGGATATATATAATTTAATATATAATGCATATATTATAATACAATGTAATAAGTCACTTATTCACTAATAGTTTATAGCTGCACTGTGATAGAAATTTGAAGCCAAAAACTAATACATTTTAATTTTTTTGTTGTTGAGTTTGACAAGCACTTAAACGAAGATTTGCTAGTTGTAATCCTTGAGTGATTGTTGTGTTTAGGATGGTTGAGGACAATGTATAAGGTTTTAGTAATTATTTGAAAGTAATGTTGTTGACACTAGCAATCTATGAAGAGGTTCTTGGGGGTGGTGAGGTGTGATCTCACTGTGAACAGTGACCAGAATAAGCGAGGTCACTGGTAAAGAAGGAAAAATGCCGACAGTGTGTACTTGGGATTTTTTTATTACATTGGCTCTGATACCATCAAAATAAGGTTTTTAGCAATGCGCAAGTGAGCCCTTATGCTAGTGTATTATTTATATAGATAATAATTGGCTTATGGGCTATGTATAGTCTGTGGTACAATATAGTACAACTAGAAGAATCCTAATAAAGGCAGGAAATAACTCCCTACTAAAGAGAGGAAAACACTAACGTATATACATGATTTGAACAGTATTAATTCTTTTTCTGCCTTGCTTTGCTTTTTTTCGTTTTTGTTTTTTTCTACCTATGGAGGAAATTTTATCATCCTTTTTCCTTATATGTCTTCTTCTAAAAGTATTCTTTTATTTTCCAAAAAGTGATTGCTCCTTGCAAGTGTACTAGATACATCTTATGTAAATTGACATTTTTTGCTATTTACTTTACTTTCTACATCTCATGTTCTTAGAAATTTGTTATTTCTATTAATCAGTATAATCTATTTTCTATTAGATTGAAGATCATGAGAGAAGGTATCGTGATATCATCCATTCCATCCGTGAGCTTCAACATCACCGAATCAATAAGGTATGAGAAATGTTACAGTTCTGGATATAATTCCAAACTAGAGTGCTTGCTGAGTAGCATGTGCCGATTCAGATTCAAGTTGATGCATTTGTTCTTCCATGATAGATAATAAATGCATTTGTAAGCTTCTTTTTTTATTGTGTTGCAGAAGGCAGTATTGCATGAATATGACAATATTGTTTTCTAAACAGGTTGCAGCTTTTGGAGGAGACAAAGTGATGAATCTATTGCGTATTATTGAGAGATGCCATCGGAGGTTTAAGAGGCCACCTATTGGTCCAATTGGCGCCCATTTGGTATGAGACTTTGATACGTAAATTGCATTGTGTGTTTGTCTGCTTGTGCATTTGTTTATACTTGAGGAGTTGAATTCAAATGAAGTATATGAGTATTGATAGTATCTGCCTCTCCTTAGTTAGAGTAAGAAAGAAATGGAGTTTGTATATATAGGTATATGTGTGGTAAAAGAAAATTCTATTACTTGTGTTTTCTTTACAATTAGAAGGGTGAATTTATACACCCAGAGGCATAATTACATTATTGAAATTATTCCTAAAAATAAGCTAGGAAGTTAATGCTAATTATAGGAAATAATGAGGATGCTAATCACTAATTACAGGATATCCTAATCATTGATTACAGGGGATATATGCAAATCTCAACACTGTACACGTTTTTCACACTCCCTCGAGCTGGTGAATAGAGATATTCCTTTCCCAGCTTGGATATGATTGCATTGAATTGTGGAGTGTTTAGTCCTTTTGTAAAGACATATGCCAATTGACTTCTAGGTGGAACATATGTTGTGCATATCAAGCCACTGTCAAGTTTCTCTTTGATGAAATGATGATCAATCTCTATGTGCTTTATCCTATCATGTTATACTGGATTATGAGCAATGCTTATTGTTGACTTGTTATCATAATACAGTTTCATTGGTCTATTCCTCCTGATTTTTAAATCTTCAAGAATGATCTTTATCCATAGCAACTCGCAAATTTCTTGAGCCATTGCTTGAAATTCCGCTTTTGCACTTGATCTAGCAACATTTTGTTTCTTATTCCCCTATGTCACAAGGTTCCCACCTAGGAATGTGTAGTATCCTGATGTTGACCTTCTATTCGAGATGCTGTGTAGTTAGCATCAGCGTATGCTTCTAGATTGAAGTTCAAGTTTCTTTTAAACAAAATTCTTTTTTTTTGGATTAGCTTTCAAATAGTGTAGTATTCAATAGGCATCTTGTAAGTGAGCTTCCCTTGGGTCAGGCATAAACTGGCTGACTACACTAATTGAATATGCAATATCTGGCTTAGTGTGTGATAGGTAGATGAGTTTTCCAACTAGCCAGTAGCTTCTCCAAGCTTGTTGTTGGGATCTATAGGAGGTGATGTTGGTTTGCATGCCGATTTTCCTGTCTCTCTTAGAAGACCAATGATATACTTTTGTTGAGAGATAAAAATTCCTTGTCTTGAGTGAGCCACCTCAGTTCCGAGGAAGTATTTTAACCTTCCCAACACCGTTATCTCAAACTCTTTAACTAAACACTCATTTATTGCTAGTCTCTCCTTTTCTTCACTCCAAGTTATGATTATATCATCAACATATACTAGCAATATTGTAACTCCCCTTGTTTTTGAGTGTTTAACAAAGAGAGTATGATCCCTTGGCTTTGCATATATCCCATAGAAATCATGACTTTGGCGAATCTTTCAAACGAAGCCCTAGGTGACTGTTTAAGGCCATAAGGGGCCTTCTTTAACATGCATACTTTATTTCCTCCTATACCTTCACTGAAACCAGGAGGAACATGCATATACATTTCTTCTTCTAAGTCCCCAGGCAAGAAAGCATTCTTCACATCAAATAGCTAGAGCTCCTATTCAAAATGTGCTGCTAGGGATAGAAGGACTCTCACGGTATTTAATTTTGCAACCAGGGCAAAGGTCTCCTGGTAATCTATCCCATAAGTCTGAGTGTAAACTTTTGTTACAAGCCTAACCTTATATATTTCTTGGGATCCATCTGCTTTATACTTCACACTGAACACCCATTTACATCTAATTGGTTTCTTTCCACTGGGTAGGCTAACTAGTTCCCAAGTTCTATTTTTCTCAAGGGCATCCAGTTCAACTCTCATAGCTTTCTTCAACTGCTCCTTGGACAAGGCCTCAGATTGGGTATTGGGTATCGAAATAGTGTTTTAGCTAGTGAGGAAGGCTTGATGGTGAGGTGAGAAATTTTGAAAAGATACCGAGTATGATAAAGGGTATAAAGGTCTTTTTGTACACTTTCGGGTTCCTTTCTTTTTGCAATAGGAAAAAAAAGGTCACTGTTTAAAATTTCTGGTTCAACTAGCTCAATGGACTCACTATGAGAAGAAAGTTTAGAATTTGTATTTACCTCATCTATAGAATTTGGATTGGAGTCTTGAACCTGTCTCAGATCAAATGTGGTTGCTTTCCTCCTTGAATACACCATCCCATATTTTCCATTATCAATATCAGTATTATCTGTAGTCTTGTCTGGGTGAAAAACAGAGTTGGGTCGGATAGTTGGCTAGGAAGAGAAGACAAGTCAAAAAAGTTCTTAACTTCAACACGGATTGACTCCCCCTGAAGAAAAGGTTGAGAATAATAAAGTTTTTCCTCAGCAAATGTGACATCAGCAGAGATATGGATCTTTTTGGATGGAGGATGATAGCTTTTATAACCCCACTGAGTAAGAATATCCTATGAAGATGCATTTGATGGCCCGAGGCTCAAGTTTCCCTCTTTGGTGACTGTGGACATGGACATATGAAGTAGAGCCAAATATCCTAGTAGTGAGATTGTTGGTGGATCGAACATCAGGATAGAATCGAGAGAGTGACTCCATTGGGCTTTTAGAATCAAGCACACAAGATGATAACCGATTGATCATATAGGCAGATGTGAGAACAGCTTCCTCCCAATAGGATTTTGATACATTTTAATGAAAGAGAAAAGCTCTAGTAGTGTTCAAGAGATGCCCATTTTTCCTTTCTGCTACCCTATTTTGTTGAGGGGTATTGGCACAGAATGATTCATAGATGATACCCTCCTTTTGGAAATAGAAAGATATAATTTGATTGAAATAGTCTTTTGCATTATCAGATCGAAATCTTTTGATTTTTGTACTGAACTGGTTATGTATCATGGAGAAAATGTTGGGTAGGATATGACTCCACAGACTTCTGTTTTAGCAAAAATAACCAGGTTACTATCGTACAATCATCGATAAAAGAGATAAACCACCTTGAACCAGATATATTGAGAATATGAGAGGGATTCCAGGTAGGGGTGTGCAGGCGGGCGGTTAAAACCGCCCAACCCGATCCGAATCAACAACATTTTATCTTAACCAATTGACTTTTTGGGCGGTTGGGTTAAAAAATTTAACTTAACCGATATTCAACGGTTCGGTCAACGGTTAGGAGTTAAAAAAACTCCAGTTAACCCGATCGAACCGAATATTATATATATATATATATA
>JASKGM010033704.1:0-24762 GCA_034509205.1 Ceratonia siliqua
AAAAAAAATTTTAAAAAAAATCAAAAAAAATATAAAAAGAAAATTTTTAAAAAAGCCTACCGCCCCATGTGTGGGGCGGTAGGCTAGTAACGTCCTTAGGAAAAATAAGATATGCACAAAGAACTGTGCTTGTTAAATAGACACTTTGTGAGTTATGTAAGAGTACCAAAACTCTATCTCAAGTGAATCCATCAATATTTTTCTCTTGAAAAATGCTTTTCTTACATAATCATTTATGAGACAATGCAAAGCTGACTGCCCCTTGCCTCATGTCCTAAAAGAAGCCTTCTGTTATCGTAATCTGAGTCATGATGGTAGCCTTGGTTGAAGTACTCTTGATAGTGCCCAGTCATGTAACAATAATTTCATATGAGTGAGGATCCATTTTTGGCCAATCTCTCTCTCTCTCTCTCTATATATATATATATATATAATGTGTCTTCCATGGCCCCACATCGCGTGCCACATAATGCAACCCTTATCAATTATCAACCTTGTGTTTCCGCCACTCAGGACACCATCACTACCCTAACTCAACTTCTTCCTCACAGTGTTGGAAGTGTCCAAAAATCCTTTTACAATAGAATATAAGTGACAGAAGGAAAGTATCTTTATGATTCTTCAGATCCAAATATTATTTCAAGATAATTAGATCTACTATTAACATAGTAATCCCTCTTTTCTCTGCAAATTCAGATTATATTAATCTGTTGTAATTATCAGTTTGTACTTATTACGTCCACAGATCTATGCAATGAGTTTGTACTTCTTTTCTTTAATTCTTTTAGGAAGTTTGGAATATTTTATATTTTATAATATATTTCATATTCGAATTTTTTTTTTAATTTTAAGACAAAACTTCAAAATGATATTAAGGTCATGTTTGGATAATTTAATTTATGTAATTTAAAATATATTCTTATATTTTACAATATACAATATTTGAATCATTAATTCTCATAAAAAAAATTTATTTTTGTAATATAAACTTTTTCATAGTATTTTTTATAAATGGAGCTGGAGGCTATTCAAGGTAGTAGGTCTAAGAGCTATCGTTGGTGTTTAGGAGTGGGAAGTTAGGTTCGGTTCGAGAGTCGATGACAGGTTCAAGTCTAAGCCAGACAAGCTTATGGTTGAGACATTATTAGTATAAAGAAATTAAAAAAATTTAAAGTTTTATTTAAAAGTAAAGTATTTGAAATTATTTAAATAATTTCTTGATTAAATTATTGAAAATTTTCTCAAATTATTTAATTAGTTACTCAAATAAAATATTTTATGATAAAATATTTGAAATACCTTATAAAGTTACTTTTTCCTTAAATTACCTTGTTTAAAAACACTTTAAGATAAAAGTAAAATCTAATATTAAAAAAATTAGATCAGTCATTAAATTAGATCAATCGATACATGTAATGAATCATTGGTTCAACCATAATAGAATTGGTGTAAATTAAATATTTTTAATTTATATATATATATATTGTAATATATTATATATATAAATTATTAATTTAATTAAATTAAAATAAAAATAATTAACTAATAAATACAAATATACTTAAAACATCATTAAATAATTTCATTATAAATAAAATAATTCATAATTTACATAGCATAATATTTAATATTCAATACAACAACCTCAAGAGGCATAGGCAAAAATTGAGTCATAGGCAAAAATTCTTCTTCTTGGGAGAGGTGATCCGAATAGTTTTCCTAATTCAACCGTGAGTTACCAGGTTTTGCACCAATTTTTTGATCATCGGTTTCTAAATATCTATCAAATTGGCTAAGCAACCAATTTCTAATTTTTTTCGATATAGGAGAATCGGTGACCCGAATTGTTTTCCTAATTCAACCGTGAGTCACTAGATTTTGTATCAATTTTTTGATCATCGATTTTTAAATATCTATCAAACTGGCCAAGCAATTAGTTACTAATTTTTATTGATCTGACCTGCTGGGTCGATTTTATTTTTTAGACCACGGTAAAATCTCATTAGGCAAATAAAGTGTCTAAAATTGCTAGAAAATAATTATTTTTCTAAAATTAACCACGACAACTATAAAATAAATTTTCATAAATTTTTCCTTAAGTTACAATTTGGTATTGAAATTAAAAAAAATAACTCAAAAAACTTATCATGGAAATAAAAACTTTTCAATGTTTAGTTTAGGATTTCAAATAGAATTAAAAAATTTTATAACAATTTCCTTTGAAAACTGACATGTTATTTTTCATTCAAAACCATAAACTTCGATCATGAAATATGTCTTTTAATCATATGTATGTCAAGTTTGTTTCTACAACCATTGACGTGTCCTCCATCTCTACCATCATCTCAAATCAATAACTTTACAAAATAGAATAGTAAATTTTCATAATTAATCCACTTCACATGATTATGTTATTTACTTAGATTGCATAATGTTTTAGTTTTATTTGACAACTGTTTTAGGGAAAGAATCCAATATTTCATGATAAAAAAATGGGTGATTTCTCCCTGCTCGGAAAATTTTAATTGTTTTTTATTTTTTATTTTTAATTTTAAAAAATAATTTAAAATAATTATAAAAAATGTTAAAAATTAAAAAAAGGAAAATTAAAATTAAAATTAAAATTAAAATTAAAAATATTTATAATAAGAATATTTAAAAATAAATTAATAAATAAATAAAAATAATTCTTTTCATTTATTTTTTATATTCTTTTAATTTATTTCTTAAAATAAAAAAATAAAAAAACTTATAAATTAAATTAAAAAAATAAAAAAACTACTCCTGCGTGTTATAACTCCCTAAAAAGTATTACATTCTCAACCTAAATTATATTTCACTTAAATAACTTGATAAACTATTAATTGATTTTTATTTAGTAATTGTTTCTTAAGCTAAAATAAGTTACTTTTGGAGTAACAATGCTATTTACGTTACCTTTATTCATAAATTTTACATAAATTATTAAAATAATTACATTAAAATTTGAAAATATTTTAAAAAATTATTTGAATTCAAATATAATCACACAAGTAATTTGTGCATAATTGATGGAAGGAGATTTCTTTGTTATCCATATAAGGTACTCCTATAACATGTTTATTTATTATTGGATTTTTGATTTACCAAAAGTAAAGTTATTATTGAATGAGAAAGTATTAAATTATGTAATGGTGGCTAAATTTGTTGCATTAAGAGGCCACTAGTATCATTTACCATGTGATTAAAGAATTTCCCTTTGTAAAATGGTAATACTATTTTTTTATTTATACCATAAGGATGCGTTTTTATGAATAAATTTATATTAATTTATTCAAATGTATATTCTTTATATTAATTTAGTATATTTAAAAAGAATAAATTTATATAAAAACTACTTTCAAAAACCTAAATAATTAAAAGTAAAATAGATATACTTTTTTAACTATTACCCCAATCCATTCAGATTATTTTCCCCAGTTTTTTAATATGCCATTTAGCACGTAATATTTTTCCAAAAAATTTCTCCAGTTCTTAATAAAACTTGTGGTTCATCTCTCTCTATGTCTCTCTCTCCCTCTCATTGCTGAGGCTTCTTTGGAAACCCCTAAAATAGAGATCCTTCTGTAGCCTTTCGGTGATTGGTTTCAACTGCTTTTAATTCTCTCTCTCTTCACTCTGCTTTTCCCTTTTCCTCTTTGATAAGAGATTGAAAGCAAAAGAAAGGGATCAAATTTCCTTCTCCCCCATAATTGTTCCTCCAGTTTTGGAAGATCCTCCTGCCTCACTCTCAAAACCAGAACCCCAAAAGCTAAACCTGCAATTTCTGACATCTTCTTCTTCTTCTCTCTTACTCTCTTGCACTTCCTTTCCTTCCCTTTGACTCTAGAACCGTTAAATTTTGAAACTTTTCGCGGTTACCCTCAATTCAAGACCAATGCTCTAAGATTCGCTCTGTTTCCCGGAAACAGAGGTCTGGGAATTTTACTCAGAAAATCACCCATTCAAAATCCATGGCGATTGATGTATGCTCTGAGCTACCCAGTACAGGAATCAGCCCAAGAATCTCCTTCTCACATGATCTGAAGAACGCCGACGATGGAGACCCAGTTGAAGACCATCACCAGCGATCAGACTTGTGCCTCTTGGACTCCAGCTCCGACTTCGTTTTCTGCATTACCAATGGTGGGTTTTCTCAGAAACTCTCTTCAGCTGATGAGCTTTTCTGCAATGGCAAGATTGTGCCCATGGAAATCAGTAAATTTTCCAACGCCCCAAATCGAACCCATCAATCTGTAGAGTCTTCTCGTCGTGATTCTCAACCTTCAAGCACTGGATGTAAAGAAAAGAAGAGGCTCAAAGAGTTCTTATCTGCTGATGAAGATGACGAAGAAGAAGAAGAAGAAGAAAAGCCTTCGTCTTCATCCAAATCGTTCTGGCAATTCAAGCGCAGTAGCAGTTTGAATTGCGATACTACTACTCCTGGGAAGAGCTTGATTCGCTCACTTCAGTTTCTATCACGAAGCAATTCAACTGGTTCAGCACTAAATCCAAAACAAACAGAGATTCCAAAGGAAACCCAGAAGCAGAGGTTGCAGAAACAGTGCTCTGTTTCAAGCAGAAGATCATCGTCGTCTTCATCCTCTTCAAGTTCAAGTACATATTATTTCTATAATTCGTCTCAGAAACCTTCGTTAAAGAAAAATGGCGGATCTTCTGGTAATGGGGTACGAATTAGTCCTGTTTTGAATCTTCCACAAGCATATATTCCCAAAGCAACCGTGAGTTTCTTCGGATTTGGTTCATTATTCTGTAATGGAAAGACTAAGAAGAAGAAGTAGTAGAAGAGTTTATGTGTTTTGCTGTTTATGATTCTGGTTCATGTACTGTCATGTGATCATACCTGTAAATTCAGAAGAAAAAGAAAAGAATTTTTTTTTAAAGGAAGTAATATATGAGAAAATTTTTTGTGGGTGGGATTGTAATTTTGGATAGTGAAAACTACAGCTGAGGATTGAAACGGACAAAGATTAAATCATGCATATCCCTATGTTTAGGGCTTAGGAGACAGATAAACAAAGCATCCTCCTTTTATGGGCTCTCCCATGCTCTTTTCTTATATAGGCTTAATTATAATTGTAATTAAAGTTATAATTTTAATTTTTTTAATTTTTATAAATAATATAATTTCTTTAATTTTATTAAAGTGATAAAAAAATTATAATTTTAGTTCTTTAATTTTATCACTAAAACTATAACTTATAAAATTAAAAGAATTATATTGTTTAAGATAAAGTTAGAGTAACCAAAATTATAAATTTAATAAATTAAGTGAACCACAATTAAGTCCTCTTTTTATCTTTTGAATTTTGTTGATAATTATTAAGTGTAAGAATTAATTTCATTCTTATGTTTCTAAAACAATTATATAATTATTTTTTTGTTGATATTTCAACTTAGTGAAAGTTTGAATTTTTGTTAAAATTAATTAGTATTTAATGTTAAAAATTGTGTTA
Source organism: Ceratonia siliqua (assembly GCA_034509205.1). Lineage (NCBI taxonomy): Eukaryota > Viridiplantae > Streptophyta > Magnoliopsida > Fabales > Fabaceae > Ceratonia > Ceratonia siliqua. The sequence continues at coordinate 5,496 of JASKGM010033704.1, forward strand.
TTTAAATTAATACTTTTAGACAAGAATTATGCAATTTAATATCTTTTTTCAATATGAGTTTGATGCATTATTTAAAAATATGATAGAACAAAATAAATCTTACATAATACTATTTTAAAATTCAAGGTTTTCAAAAGTACCAAAAAATAATTAACTTTGCGTAACTACTTTTGTTCTTTTCAATATTGATATTATTTTTGTTTTTAAAATAATATTTCATTTTTTTATAAAAATATAAAAATTAATTTAATAAATAACTAAAAATAAGAATAAATTAATATATTTATATTTATAAATGATTTAAATATTATTTTATAAATAAGATGAATATTAATTATTATATTATTAAAACTTAAAAAATATTAAAAAATATAATATCTCTAAAAAAATTATAAATAATTGATCATGGTTACCTAATTTTGTCCTTTTTGTTTTATAGTGTGCCTTCAGGACAAACACAGTTTAGTCAAAAAGATAGGCTTGAAAAAGAAACCTATAATGATTAAGAGACCCCTCCAACTTTAAGCTTGCAAATCTACTTGCTTATGCATTCTTTTATTTATTTTTACTTATTTTTCGAAATCATAACCACTCTAAGATGGCCCACAATCTTGACCAATTAACGACTTCATAGGATCTTGGACTATTTTATGATTTATTTATTTATTTTAGGGTTGGTACATGATAGAATTTTCTAGAACGTTTCTTAAGGTAGTGTTTAATATTTAAGATCCTGTAAAATTCCAAGAAATGATAGGCCTCATAATGTGAAAATGTATATACTCTTAATGTATGGTGTTGATGACGTAACATCATGTATCAGTATTCGATAAACATATTATTTTTATCTAATTATGACGATGATGTTACCTCATCAATAATATTATATCTTAAATATACTATAAAATTTGCTTAACAGTTAAATGTTAAATTTTATTACATATTTTATTTATTTAAATTTTTTTTATTTTAAGAATTTTATTTTATTTTAAATTATCAGTTGTTTTATATTATTAATAAAGTATTAATTATTATTTTTTAATTTTAATTTTATTTATTATTATTTTTAATAAAATAATTAGAATTTAAATTAATTTTAATAAAAATAATTTAATTTAATATAATTATTTTTTGTTATAATTAAAATTATTTAATAATTTTTATAATTTTTTTGTTATTATCTTAAATGATAAATAATTTAAAATGAAAGAAATAATATATAACATATATGGTAAGATGAAAGGTTTATATAAGAGGTGAGAAATAGAGAATAACCACTTTTAAATAAATAATTAATAATAAAATTAAAAACAAATAATTGATATTGGAATCAAGGAAATTTGTTTTTAAACATCCGTAAATAGTCAATAATTAATTTGTTTTAAATACATGAAGGTCCTTAAAAAATGGAGACTAAAGAAAGAGTAATTAATAAGGAGACATAAAATATGGGAATCTCTCTTAATTATTTATTTATTTTTTAATTATTATAATATATATTTATTTTATTTATATGTAAATAAATTTTAATTATATTTATATATAAACAAATAAAATTGATAAATAATTTTAATTTTAATAATATGATCAATAATATTATTTATTAAATTCTATTTCTTATTTATCCACTGACATAAAAGAATCATAAAACATGTTAATTACTGGCGGGAAAAAATCTAGATCCATGATATTATATCATCTAAAGAATTCGGATCTTTCCAAAATTAACACAATCAATTTCTGAAACAGTTGCAGAGTAACCAAATTCTCCAATGATCTAGTGTTAATGAGATCAAAGCAGCACCAAAATAGAAACAATGGGATCAGGAATCTCTCTCCTTCTCCCTCCCTCCCAAATTATAGTTCCATGCCTGAAACTCCATTCCTAAATCCTTGCTAGTTCCAACCATTTCAACTAACCATCTCCTCCATATATACACGCATCTCAACCTCATCTTCCCCCTTGAATCCCAAATCAAAGTTACCCACCCAGAAATCCGAATCCAATATTCCTCTGCTTAAACCCACGATAACCCAAATCCCAATCTTCCTGTTCCGATCGCATTTGTCTGCGACTTCTGTAATCGACGCCATGGGTAAGCAGAGGGAAGGTGATATGGAAGCTGGGTTTCCTCCCTATAATGAGCAGGCGATGAAGAGCAATAGCGACAGTCTCTACCCAAGCATGATGGAGTCGCCGGAGCTCAGGTGGGCATTCATTCGGAAGGTTTACATAATCGTTGGAATTCAGTTGCTACTGACTGCTTTTTGCGCTTCCGTCTTCATCTTCTGCCCGCCGGCCAGGCAATTCGCTCAGCATGGGCGTTTTGAATTTCGCCTTCTTCTCATCCTCGGCGCCTTCGTCTGTTCACTCATAAGTAATCCCTTTCATATAAAATCTTAAATTATTAGATGAATAATTTGAATTATGTCTAACAATCATAGGTGTTTGTGTTGTTGACATATATATGCAGTATTATTTGCGTTGTGGAAGTTTTACAAGAAACACCCTGTGAATCTCATTCTTCTTGGGATCTATACTTTGTGCATGTCTGTTTCAGTTGGATTCGCTTGTGCATTGGTCAAAGGTAAAATGGTTATATTCTTGTAACTATTCTTAAATAAATTCTATTTATAAAATAATAAATTAATCTATATATATATAAAGGATAAAGATTGTAAACTATTTGTCATGAAGGTTAATAATTTTTATATTTTTAATTAAATGAAAAGCATTACATTTTTTTTAATAAAATAATAAATGTAAGGATATTTTAATTATTTTGTTGGAAGAATATAATAAATATAAGGGCTTTTTTATCTTTTTTATCATAATATAAATATCTTAAATACTCTTATATTTATAATGTCATTTAAATGAAATCATTAAAATATTATTACATGAATTGTGTCTTTTAAAAATAGAGAAATAGTTTTTTTATCCAATTAAAAATGTAAAAATTGTTATCCTCGAAAGTTAATAATTTTTATTAGAAGTAAATTACGTCTCTAATATATTTACATATTTAACTTAATTTATAAATTTTTTAAAAAATATTGGAGTTACTATTTTTTATAATTGTGATTGTGTCTTGTACTAAGTATATTTTCATAAGATTGAATATATTATTTTTTAATATTTTGAGTCACTATGTTTTAGAATAATAATTTTTTTGGGTCTTATTTTAAATTATAATATATGGAGATTGTTAATATCCTCCTAGCATTATAAAGGTTAGCAATTTTAATTTTTTTATAGAATATAAAATACTTATCTCTTTTTAAAATATGCAATAAATGCAAGGCATTTTATTCAATTTTTCACAACACAAATATCTTAAATGTACATACATTTATTATGTATTTTAAGCAAAATGACTAGAATACCCTTTTATTTATTTTATCTTTTAAAAGAAGATAGGTAATTTTTTAATCTATAAAAAAATATATAGATTAATAAACTTGGATCTTCCGCAATACTATATGAATTAGTAGATGTGAAAGTAGGAAAAGTGAATAAATTGTGTGGATCACAACAGGGGCGGTGGTGATGGAGGCTGCACTTCTGACGGGAGTGGTGGTTACAAGCCTAACGTTATACACATTCTGGGCAGTTAAAAGAGGCCATGATTTCAGTTTCCTTTGGCCATTGCTCTTTGCTTCCCTTATGGTTATGATGTCTTTCGCAATCATTCAGGTACGCTTTTCATCTCCTCCTCCTCCATCTCAATTTTGATTCAAATAAAAAAAAAAGTTTTAAAAAATCATTCAGATTTAGATTATTTTTATTGAGGCCAAAATATATAAGAAACTTATAATTAGGTGTTAATGGGTGCAATCTATTTTCACAAAATATTCAATAGGACCCAATTTTCTCAAAGGCGTCTAAAGGGGCACCATCTATTTTAGGCACCTTTAAAGAATTTTGGATCCATGAAACACCTTTAAAAAAATTCAGTGTCACAAGACACCTTTTGGAAATAGATTGCACTTGTAGTACTTTGTAATAATTCCTCAATATAAATTTTTAAAATGACCTAAATTTGGGTTCAAACTCCAATTCTTGCCAAAAAAAAATTGGTTAAAAAATTTATAGTAGATTAATCCATGTCCTTTATTATTATATTGAATTTAATTTTTTTATTAACAATTTATAAGTTAATATTAAATGAGTTATAATCAATCATATTCTACTTTTTTTAACATTTAATTTTTTTTTTGATAAAAATTAAGGCTAACTCTTAAGACTATCTTTTTTAGTGGGAAAAAAATATAGTATTCTGGTTTCACTCAGTTAGGTGTAATCGATACTCACAAACATGTCTCCCTTTTATTACCTACGTCGTACCCAATTTGAGTGTGATAAATAAGTGCTCCCTCGAGTGAAGATTATAGAGCTAACCCTAATGGCTAGTCTTTAAAAGATTAGGTCAAACTGAAATTATATTTTAAGAGTTTATTTTTTAAAGAGGTTTTTTAACCTCAGTGTTTAAAGTCTTAAATTTGTTAATGATTGGGCTAGCATTAATTAATACCTTAACCACATGTGACTGTTTCGTGTTTTATTAAACAAATAATTTTATATTACCGAGCCAACAATGATTTATTCTCTTATTTAAGAAAATGTTCTTCTAATATAAATACCCTTATTTATTTAGTGAAATATGATTTTCTTCTATATTTTTAATATTTACTTTGATTTAGGCCAATAATATATTCCCACCTGTCTAAGCAACCACGTGCTTGTGGCCGAGTCTCTAATAAATTTTTAACAGAACATGGAAAGGTCTTTGTCAAAATTTGTTATAGTTTAAGGGACTTATTTCTTAATTTTATAGTTCAGATGACTGTTTGTAAAAGAATCATAGTTTTAAGGGAGTATGGTACATTTTTCTCCTTTAAAACTGTTTAAAATATTAAAAAAAATCTTATAATGCATCATTTTATAAGAAATCTTTAGTTCAAACCTTTCTATATATACATAAAAAATATAATATTTCTCAAAATACTGTAATGGATCCTTTTAAATACTCTAATTTGATCATCAATTTTAGGTGTTTTTTAAGTTATATCTAAATATATCGATACATTTGAATACTTTTATATTTATTTTTTTATTTTTTGGTTATTCTTTCTTTAATTATTTTTGTTTGTATTTTTTGAAGTTTTTACTCTTTGTTTTGAGTTTTTTCACATTTTCTTTAATTTTCTCCTTTTTTTTAAATTTTGTTAAACATTGTGTTCTAAATTATCTTTTAAAAATTATATTTTTAATTTTTTTTAATTTTTTTCTTAGAATAAAAATTATAAAAATTAAAAAATAATTAAAAATTAAAAAAATAATTAAAAAAATAATTAAATATACAAATACATCTGAATATAACTCAACGAAGCCCTTATTTCTAGTTATTCACCTTACATTTCACTCTAATATAATTGTTCATGATTGAACAGATATTTTTCCCTTTTGGACCTTTGGGGCGCATGATTTATAGTGGTGCGGGGGCATTTCTGATGTGTGCTTTCATCGTATATGACACTAACAATCTCATCAAAGTATACACCTACGACGAATACATCTGGGCTTCCGTTTCCATCTACGCTGATATTATCAACCTCTTCCTCTACTTTCTTTCACTCTTGAGAGATTTACTCTGATTCCTTCAACTTTTCACTTTCATTTTCTCTTCTCTTCTACCCAATACTTTCTTTGATAGGAGAAGTTTTTAGTAAAGATTAAGTTTTTAAATGTTTGTTATGAAGTTCTCTAATAACTAAATGACATATATATCCATAAATATTAATAAAATTTATTATAACGTCGTTCATTGATTGAATAAGCTAATAATAAATACTTAGAAACATTTACCTCTGTGGAATACATGTGGGCTGCCATTGCAGATACTTTGATATTATCCACCTCTTCTTTTCCTTGGTTTCACCCTTAAGAGATTTACGCTCAAGCCTTCATCGTTTCAGCTTTTTACTTCTTTAATTTTACCCTTTTCTTCTACCCTAGATCTTCTTAAATTTTGGCTCAACCAAATTAAGCTCAAGTCCTTTTCCCCAGTTAATTAAGCTTGTTCTTAGAGTACTTTAATTTGGCTCTTTAGATGGGTACCATTGTTCAGAGTTTTTTAACATTTGAGGTATCACAGAGATTGGTGACTGATTTTGTACCCAATATATATGAAGATTAAACTTAGTGTATATATATAATATAAGTCATGCACAAGGTGTTTAAATCTAAGCGCGTTCTCTCTTAATTATGTCATTATTTAGGACCCGATTGGATACGCAGTAAAAAGTAATTTTTATTTTAGAAAAAAAAAAGCAGAAGCAATAAAATAATCGTTTGGGTGCTTCTTTTTTTTAGTGCTTTTTCTTTTAAAAAGAAAGACTTATGTGAGAAGTTAGTTTTTGATGCTTTTGAAAGAACGTAGTTTCAAGTGGAAGGAAGAGAAAAATTAACAGATTTTTTGTTATTCCCAATATGTCCATCTCCCATCTTCTCCCTTCACCAACGTCTACTAGCAAGCAAAGGAGGGGGACCCAGGTACTCAGCCACCGTCCACGTCACAGAATTGCCATTGTAGGCCTATACTCACACCATCACTTATGGTGGAATTAGGCGTATTTTCTTTCCCTTTTATTTATGGTTTCCCTCCTCTCCAGCAGAAGCACGGCCTCTCTAAGTCCTTGCAACCATTTTTCATATTTTATGTGAAAAATGGAACCAGATTTGGGGGTGGAGGAGATGGGAATGGGGAGATGGCAGGGGAGACCGGTCAGGGATGGGGGAGATGGGAATATGGGATTGGGGAGCGGAAGTGTTTTATTTTATTTTTCATGATTTTAATAAAATTTTTTTTTATATTTGTAAAATAAATTTTTTAATAGTTAATTTTAACAACAAAATTATTTTTAAAAGTTGTAATAAAATATTTTTTTATTTGAATTATAAAAAAAAAATATTTTTACATATATTTTTTAATAATTTTATCTGTACAAAAGTATTTTTATATTTTTTTAAAGGTATCAATTAAAGTCAAATTGGTCCGTCAAGGGTCAGCCCTGGACAAGTTGGGCCTAAACGAGCTAAGCCTAAAAAACTATTTTATTATAAGGACTTAAAAAATTCAACCTGGTCTAACCCTACAGGGTTACAAGATTAAAATGATCTTAACAAGTTAGGACATCAAAAAATTAAAAAAATTATTATAATTATGTAAAATTTTCATATATAACAAAAAAAATAATTCATCATAGACTTAATTTTCAAGAAAATTAAAAAACAATAACATAAAATTAAAAAAATTAATCAATCATTCTCGATAATTATATTTAAATCATACTTAGATAAATTAGTTACAATTGTTGAGTTGTCATCTTCTTCATCTACAAAGATAAATTATGATAAAAGTTAGTAACAATAATAAAAATAAAGAAAATTGAACAAATTTAAAGTTAATAAGCTTTCATTATGAATAAAATCTTGCAATCAATTACGGGTACATGTACACCAATACTAAAAGCCGATTAACTAGTCACGATAGTTATTGAAACACTTAGTAAATCACATGTTATCCTTAATAATTTTAAAAATCGATATATATGATCATTCCAATATTGCAAAATATTTAAATCTTTAAAAAGATGAAGTTCAAGTTTTGGCTTATCCAAATAAAAATATAATTGAGATTTCCTATTATTTTTCACATATTGGCTCTTAAATAATGCATACTTCTATATCATTTCAAGTACAATGACAAAGAAATTCAATTAACAAATTAGTTATATAACTTATATTACATACTATTAAAAACAAAACATAAATTAAAATATTTGAAAAAATTAAAAACTTACATCAAATACATTGTTCAACAAACACTCAACTTTTCATACTTGCATGAAATAAGTTAGAAGAGGGAAAGAGAAAAGTGAAACTTAAAAATGAAGAGGTTTTGTAATTAAAAAAAAAAAACTATACAAGGCTCAACCCAGCCCATCAAGAATTAAGCCTTGTAGGATTGAGCCTTAAATGAGTTGGGTTAAAAATGGCCCTGATTTTTTAGGGTTTGTTTTTTTAAGCTAAAGGATTAGAGTTAGCCTGTCAGGTCTGGCCCTAATTGATATCTCTACATTTTTTACATCCAAACACTCAATAGATATTTTTTTTTAAATTAATACTTTTGTATAATTATATTCAAATACCAAATAGATTTTTTAAATTACTTTTACTTATAACACATGCTAAAAAGTATAAGTTCATTCAAACAAATCATTAGTCTCAAAAAGTTTTAGAAATCATTTGGTACATCATCTTCATTTTAATTTCTTGAATGTTAAAGGATTGGTATACAAGATACTATGAAGATGCCACCATTTTGACCTTTTCAGAATTTAGCCATAAATATAAAGAACTTCCTTTTATTTTCTGAAATATACAAGGTCCTCTCTTATACTTTTATTATACAGTTATGTTTCTATTTTGCATTTGATCATTTGTATCATGTATATGAAGCTTTAATCAAGTTCAACGATAAAAATGACTTTCTCTTAGTGTTTTGAAAATTGGTTTGGATTGTGACCCGCCAGTCATGGGTAAACTAATTGAACCATCGATTAAATTGAAAGACATTATCACTATAAAAAATAATTATTTATTTTAAATAATATATTATGTAAATATATATACATAGGTAAAATCTAATATATTCTTATTTATTACTGAAAATGATTTATATACATATATAATTATGGTATATTAGCTTATATTAAAATTAAATTACAATATATTTAATAGCTAAAATTTTTCATTCAGGTTTTTGACATTTATATTATGAAATATGAAAGGAGAATATAGTTAGTAGTTAGTAAAAAAAATAATTTTACACTTTATTTATATAAATGTTTTATCTTATATGCAAAATTGCTAATGAAATTATACTTAATTAATTTTAATTAAAACATTAAAGACTAGTCAAAAATAAATTTATTGATGGAATGCCTAAAATATTGATTTATTATATATATATATATATATATATATATATATATATATGTTATTATATATGGCTTTAGGTGCCTTGGTGTACTCATAACTACCCAAACAAAATGAAACAATTTTATTATTTTAAGTAATATAAGTAAAAGTTTAAAAATATAATAAATAATTAATAATAACCATCTATAACTATCCATATCTATAAAAAAAACTAATAAAGAAAAAGTGAATTGACAAGTCACTACTATATATTATATGAGTTGGCAATTTAAAAAGTCAAAATAAACTTAACCCACACCCAATCCTTATAATGGGGTGAGTGGTTAGGCTGGCATTCTATTAGCCCAAATGATACAAGGGCTTGTTGACTCACCCCAGTTTATTCTATGGACTGGGCTGGTTAGCTTAAAAGGCCAAGAAAATATGTATTTTTTAAATTTTTTATTAACATAATTTTGTTTCAAATATTAATGTTTGTTTATATTATTTAGATTTATCTTAATGTATTTACTAATAATTGACTCTAATGAGATTTATTATTTAATTATAGTATATATTAGATGAACATGATAACTTCAAATATGTATGCCACTAGCAAATTAAAATGTGATTTGTTATAGACAATAAGTCAATAATTAGATTGACCATTAAATTGATAGAGGCAGCGGATCACAGATTAGTGGTTCAGTTGAAGTTAAACCATGATCGAATCATAGTTAAAACGGATTTAAATTAAATAATATTTTTAATGTATAATTATATATATATATATAATTATATAGTGTAACATATTATATATATATATATATTAATTAATTAAAATAAAAATAATTAACTATATTATATATTATATATAATAATTAATAATACTTAAAATATCATTCAATGTTAAATAATTTTTACAATTAAAATAAGTTTATAATTTTATGACATAATTAAGTAAAATATTATATATCAAAATTAAAAATAATAAGATATTAAGAGATTTTTGAACTCAAGTAACGTTTCAACTTTCAAGAAAATGATGCAGATTTTGACTTATTGACTTATTGTTGATTCTTTCTCAACCGTTTGATCTCATCCTCGTGACGATAATATAACGCAAATAAATAAATCTTCTCAAGAGTACGACAGCCCTCTATTTTCGCCTATTACCCAAGCTGCAACAGTGTTCTTTCTCTTTCTCGGGTGTCTTTGGTGATGCAGACAATATAGATAGATAGGTGAATTTTATTATTTACATTAGATAGGAAACTATTATTTAATGGTCTTTGTCCTATAGTCTTTATGGAGCAGTGTGCTTTGCTCTATTTTTCTTCTTTTCTGCATAAGTTTTTCGTTGCCTTATCTTTATGTATATTTTCCTATGTATCTCTCCATTTTCTTGAAGTGAATCCACATATAGTTTTTCAGAATCCTTATCCTCCTCCTCCAACTGAAAATCTTTAGGGATATCTTCTATTTCCCAACTTCGTTTTCCTTTTCTTTTCCTTAGTTTTTTTCCTCACATGTTTCTGTTGAATATTGGAAAAATGTACCCATCTCCTTCTCCAGCTACCTACAACAAAATAGGTTGAACAAGGAGCATCGCAGCAGCAGGTCAAGAAACCCATCCCCCTCTGGAGTTCTTCCTCATCTCTTCATCTCTGTTCTATCAAAGATCAGGAGGAACTGTTGACTCGACAGATTCCGTCGATTTTTTTTGAGTTTTGACTTATTTTTTTACTCTCAGTTTTTAGGGGTTGACTGAACTGGCATGGGGATCGATTCTCAATTTTTTCGGTTCAACTGACCCGTTCGATCCAGTTTTCAGAACTATGGTTATAGATGATTGATTTTAGGCAAAAGTCTTATTTTAATCCTTTAAGTTTCTCTTAGGTTTCATTTTTGTCTCTTATCATTCTTTGGTCTTAATATTATCCCTTAATTTTTAATACAGTTCTAATTTCGTCCCTGAGGTTAACTCTGTTAAGTGGATTGATGAAAAATGATGATGAGGATGCTAACCTTGCAAGTGGATGCTGATGTGGCACCTTGGAGCTGATGTGGCATGTTGACATGGCACATTTTTTATTGAAATAATTTTATTTAAAATAATTTTAATAAATATATTTTAAAATGATTATTCATAAAATTAATTAATACCCCACCTCCTCCGAAGACATCATTCTCCGCAAGGGCAATATGTGTATATATATATATAATATGGTCATGCAAAGGGTTGGCCCCCTCTATTGTTGTATTCTTATATATAATATTATTTTGTAATATTATTTTTTTAATAAAAAATAATATAGTAAGTGAAGTAATTTTGACATCAATGTGGCAAATTTCAAAGTAACTAGTTTTTGTTTTCTAAAATCTCTCTTTGTATTTCAAAGAAATTGGGTTATGTTTTATAACTTTTAGGACCTGTTTGTTTGGACTTAGCAAAAAATGTCTTTTATACTTCTCATTCAGAAATAAGGTCTTTTTTAGAAATAAAGATTATTTTGTGTTTGGATACATTAATTAAGAACGCCTTTCGAATAAAAAAAATAAAATAACTTTCTATCTCATCTACCAACTTCTCATTTTGAAGGAAGTCAGAAATATTGGCTTCATTTAAAAGGAGAAAAACTCCTTATTTTTTACTTCTTCTTTTAAGAGAAGCCGAAACAAACAGATAATTTTTTTTAAGAATGACTTATTTTTTTTAAAAAAGTTCCTTATTCTCAAAATAAGTCCATATAAATAGGGCTTTATCCTTTCTTGTTTATTAAAATTTCATATTAGTATATCATTTTTCATTATATTTTCCTTAAATAAACTTTTAATTGTTCAACAAACTTTAAATTATTATCACTTAATAATTTTTTTTATTAAACTTGTTGGCCCATCCTTTTTCTCTTGGGATCTATTAATTTTTTCTAACTATATCTCTCTCACACAGTTTGATTCCTCAGAGAATTTTTGGATCTGTCCCTGATTCTCCACCTCCTAGCCGTCACAAATGTAGAAACGTGGTGGTTGGTACAATTCCTGCCATTCGTTATACCTCACGCCATTAACCTTACTACAAAGTGTTTCATCTCTTCAGTGAAAATGGTAAGCTCTACAACTACAATTATTGAAGAAGAAGCAGATCTAGAGCAGTTATGTATCGACAAGGGAAAGAAGCGCCAAGGGGAAGAGAACCTTTATATTATATGAATATAATTGGAGTGAGGCGGTTGTATATGTTATATAACTTACCGTTATAAAAAACTAACTTGCATGAAATAATATTTAAAAGAATATAAATTATTGTTCAGTGTTTCAAAAAATACTATATTTAAAAATTTTAAAATATGGGGTATTAAAAAGTATGTAATTTTATAAAATTTAAAATATAATATTATTAAAATATTTAAATAAAACTATTTTAATAAAAAATAAAAAAAACATGCCATGTCAGCATGCCATGTCAACACTAACGTGCCATGTCAACATCACACTTAATGGAGTTGATCTCAGAGACAAGATTGAAATCGTATTGAAAGTTAAGGGATAATATTAAAACCAGAAAAAGATAAGGGACTAAAATGAAACTTAAAGAAAAACTTAAGGATTAAAATAGAACTTTAGCCTTGATTGAAATAAGTTGATAGAATTAATTATGTTTTTTTTTTGTTGAATTTATACTTTATTACTATAGGTGTGATTTGGTTTTCTATTATTTTATTTAACATACAATGTATTTTTTATATAATTAATTAAACATTATTTAATTTAATATACCTTAAATCTATTATTTTATTTAAAAAAATTAATTTAATGAGTTAGTCCAACCAAACCAAGTGTCTTAAATGATTGGGTTTGACGAGTCATATCATGGTCCATGTGTTAAAAGGGCCTAACCCACTCCAACTCATAAAATTAAAAGCCCTTGAGAGGTACCATTTCAGTTCAAAGTCTCCAATGGTTCAACTCAGAGAATTTTAATAAATCCTTCTTCGTAGTTGGAACTAATGGAAGATTAATGTTATTTATATATTAATTTTTTATACATTATTCTTATATTAAAAAATAATATATTATAATGATGATGATCTATAATATATAATAATAAAATAATATATATGATAAGAAGTGTAAGAGTATTATGAAAAAATATGGTATACAATAACATTACCCCTTATAGAAATAATGGTTCAATCTTATGCCAAGCTAGTCAGAGTCCACAGCCTTAAAGAGTTCTTCACATTGTATTATATTATTTCTACAATATCTAATAAATATGGAATGATTAATGTGGCTCAGGTGAGACCAATTCTATATTTAAAATATATATATATAACTTGTATTTATTGAATATTGCACAGACGTAGCATTAATTAATGAATGTTTCATTATGTGTGGGACTCCCAAAATTATGTGTGGCATCAATTAGAATGGTCCATATAAATTGAACCTGTACAAGAAAAAAAAATTCTATATATAAGGCTTACAAAAGCTAGATGGATCACACCAATTACATAAAGTCGCATATGCATGTCAAATGGGTCCTACCTTTGATGTGTTTACGTATTCATTTGTAATTAATTTGATCCACTCATCTTTGTAGATTTGATATGCCTAAAAATTTTTTTGCCATTAGTGAATGTCTCAAGGTTGTGCCTTATACACCTGAAAAGAATTTTTAAAATTTTTTTATATGGTTAATTAACATATTAATAATAATATAATTTACAACTAATATGAGAATCTTGGTGGACCCAAAGGCACCCTCATTTTTGGTATGAGCATTTGAGCTAATGTAAATTTAGATTTTGTGGGTAGAAAGCTAGAGCAAGCTCTCCAAAGAGCTTTTGAAGGATTTTACTATTTTATTCTAAAAAGCTTAAATTAGTAATATGCTTGCTAACTTTTAAAGGGCCCAAGTTGAGAGTCTAACACAAATTTATATAAAATACAGTTAGGAATCTAGTCTACAACTAAGTTTAAAAAAATTAATAATTTTTAATGATGTAAAAGTCTTTTGAATTTAAAGAGTGATAAAATATAAATACACCATAATTTGTGTTAAAATTGAATTAAAATTATAAAGAACAAGAATAACAAAAAATAAGCTGCCTAATAATTTTTTTTTTTGGTTCAGTTAAAGACAAATAATTCACATAAAGACTAAAAGCTTATTAAGAAATTTGCTCTTAATTTGACTTCAAAAATTTAATAAAACCAAAATTTAAGAGTAAATTACTCTCTTCTTCAATGATATATGCCTTAACTAAACGGCACTCTCTCCATTAAGAAAATATATATAGACCTCTCTTAAAAGTTTAAAAAATATTGCTATTTAACTTAATTTTAAATTTAAATTTTAAATCATGTATTCATTTAAAATACCTATTGATAAAATTTAAGTTTTCTTATTATTTATTATAAAAAATATTTTAAAAATATTTTTAATAAGTTTTTGTTTCTTCTTCTACATCAATATTATTAAGAGATAATGAATACATAAATGATTGGACTTTCACAATTTGTTTACAAATGGTAGTTTAGACATATAAATAATTTAAGTAATGTTAAATTTAAAATTAAATTAAGTTATAATATTTTTTTAACTTTTAAAAAAGTTTATATATTTTTATAATGAAAAAAATCATATAATTAAAGTATTTCTTAAAAAAAAGTAATTTACTTGAAATTTAGTATAATTGCATTTACTGTTAGACCAACTCTTTGTATTTATCATCCAACTTTAAATTCCTAACCATGCTTAAATCTCTTATGCGCAGATCAAGAGGGCAGCCCTAAATTCTATATATGAATTCCCATTATATTACGAAGAACTAAACCTTTTATTTAAATTGCAAAATTTTCATTTTTATATCAGATTTTGACTCGTGCATAGCATGAGTGTTTTGCTTATAAATAGAAAAGTTCCGAACATGTATTACTAAATGATCAATTTGATTACAATTTCAAATCAATATTAGTTTTTTAATACATGAAGTGACTACCACTACTTAATTAGATTTATCAATATTAATTCCTACCTACACTCTCACCTAATCAAATCACATAGGTCGATAAAAATTTGACTATTCACATACTAAGAATAATTTCTTATATAATAATAATAATAAATATAATTAACACAAAAAAAAACATATATTTTGATGCTTAAACTTTGGTGTATAAATATTCTCTTTGAGGAAAAGAAAAAAATTAATGTTTTAAAAATTAAAATGGTTATTAAATTGAAAAGGGAAACAATTATGGTTTAAACCATAATTGGATTATGGATGAATCATGGTTGAATTGTTTTTTATTTAAATAATATTTTATTAAATATATAAATAAAATATCCATATAAAAATATATAGTATAAATAATATAAATAACAAATATCTATACATATTAATTAAAAAAATATTTATTGATATAAAATTGATGAACGATTATGATCATTTAAGTTTATGATAAATATAATAATATGCCATTATAATAACAAGAAACAATGTGACTTAGTGGTATGGCCGAACTAGACCGGTTGGGTTTTATACAAATCCACCAAATCGGAATGGATCTCTCGAACCTAGGTCTTGTCACATAACTAAATCACATCATTTCATGTTATGACAATAGCATATGATTATATTTATCCTAACCTAGATAATCAATAAAATCTTTAATCTATTCAATTAATTACTTTTTAAACCCTTATAACTACAAAATATCAATTAAATTTTTAGATTTCATGCTACTATATAATTATTATATAAATTTTTTAATTATTATGTATACATATTTATTATTTAAATAATTTTACAATGTAGTTAATTTTATATAAATACTTACTTATATATTTAACAAAGTATATTATTTAAATAAAAACAATTTGACCACAATACGACCATTAATTCGTGAATCATTTTCTTTTCTGATTCAATTACTAATCGGGTTTTTTAAAAATTGGATAAGGCACACTTCCTTTATTGAGAGGGCATGTTCGATTCTCAACTTCTTACATTTTGGAAGAAAAATGCTAAATTGTGATTACATGGCAACCTTGCAAGAAACCACGTCATTGAAAATAAAATTGGGCAAACTATTGGACCTATTCTTGTTTAGATGATTTACATAAAATCAAACGGTTTGCCTGGTTTTGATCGATTTAAATTAAGGTGTCATGGTGTAGTTTCAAAGAGACTTAGACGAACAGATGAAGAGGAACTAAAGTGCGTATTGAATGATGTCACAACGTGATGACCGGTGAAATAGCCATCGCTTTATGACTTTGAGGCGCGTAAGGGAAAACGCAGAGAAAATGAGAGTCGCCACCAATTAATTAGAAGGATAATTGAGATCCTAAAAAAAAGAAAGAAAAACTGGTCCTTAGAACCAGAGGAAGGGTTCGGGAGTTTAATTACGTGTGGGGAAGGTGTTAGGCACCCCACAATGCCCATTACTAAGGATGGTTATCCTAAATTGTTCGTGCTTTAAAAATTTTAATTTATTTAAATTACCTATTTTTTATTAATAAAATAATAATGAACAAAGACAAAAAAATAAATAACTAGACCTATCTTACCAAGTAAGTGCCTACGTACCTCGAAAGGGATCAAAGTCAACGTAGTTCAGAATATTTGAATAAGTTGAATGAATGAGATGTATGATTTCAGTTTGGAGAATATTAGGATATTTAGGGGAATATAATATTCCACTTAAAACCTGAATGGGGATTGGACATTGGGAAGAACACACCTTCCCTAAATGCCAGAGAAAGTTAGGGTTTCGGGAAAATAAAATTCCATTGAAAGCTTGTGAGGAAATAGGACATCGGGAAATGTATAATTTCATTGAATGCCTAAGAAAGTCGAGACTTTGCGAAAATAAAATTCCACTAAAAGCTCGTGAGGAAATGGGACATCGGGAAATATATATTGTCATTGAATGCCTATGGAGATAGGAACTTTGGAGAAGTTTAAATTACTACTAACAGCCTTTCAAAACATTTAGAAAGAAATAGGGGCCAAAACGTGACTTTTAGGAACTTTGGGGGTTAAAATGTAATTCTTGAAAGTATGGGGTCAAAGTGTAACTCTTGAAGGTGCAAGGGTCAAAGTGCAATTACTAAAAGGTTGGGGTTGAAATGAAATCATTAAAAAGTGTAGGAGCCCAACTGCCATTTTAGGATGTAAATTTTTGAGAGTATTTTACCTCTAAATTAAAGGTTACTTACAAGAAGAATATATTTTGCAATTCTTTGTCCAAGCTATTAAAACCATGCAAGAGGAAATGGGCTTTGAACCTCTTTGAAAACACTTAAATGGACTGTTTTATACAAATAACATAGAAATGGGCGTTGAACCCCTGTTTTAAAAAGGAATACATTGGGCTTTTAACCATTGCATTAAGTGGGTCCTTGGAGCTCACTTTATTCTTACAAGACCAAAACTATGACTAAATGGACATTTAGAAGCCTCAAAAAACATGACAATGATAATAATAATGATGAAAATATAAAATATAAAATTATCTATTCAAAATTATTACACTCTATTTTAATCAAGTTACCTAGACATAGGAACCATTGAAAGAGTGACCATGGTCACAGAATCACATACAAACCCTGCACTTAGCTAATTCCAAACCACATTTCACATCTCAATGCCAATTCCATTTAAAATCATCTAATTCTCCGTTGACCAAAATGACACCACTAAATGGACAAATAATTTGCCAGACACTCAAGTGCAAGCTATAAAGAATGAACTAGACATTATGAACTAATCCCCAGTAGTAAACTCATAGGTACTCCCTAAACAGCGTGATAGGATCCACTCAAATTAGCAATTCAAGGGAGCAAAGTTGTTTTTTATTTAGAACCACAATTGGCAAAATCATATTAAGATCCCCTTCTGACCAACTCAACAACCATCAAGTTAGAATCGTTATGAAATAGACTACCTCATCCCACCATCATGCAACTGACTTTAAACCAATGCACAAGATGAATATTAATCAAGCTGTTGAATCAGAATTTCTCTTTAAAGGTAACAGATCAAGGAAAACTACTCTGAAGACATAATCACCACCATCCTACAACAGATTTTTAATTCTGAATTAATCTAACTTTAAGAGCAACAGTGGGTATTGATGCGAATTAATTTCTCATCTTAACTCCTGTTAGCATGTAAATGGTTCAGAATTGTATCAATAAAGTGATAGTGGACAGTTAGCAAAACCATTAGGTGAAATTGGCATAACCCCACTGGAACCCTCAAATTGCCCATTTACTAACATTAAATCCACACCTCAAACAGGAAATCAGAACTAGAATAGAAAACAGAGACTAAGACCTAGAAGTCAAAGCATAACTGAATGAAACTAGGGACTCACCTATCAATAACATATTCAAAACACAGAGTATTCCTCAAAACTTTAAACATGAAGGTATAAGTTCATCATAAGGGATAGCCACGACAGTTAATCATGTTACAGAATTGAAATAATTTCAGTCACAGGTGAGATATCCAGTATATAATCGTGCATCAATGGAGGTAAATAGACAATTTTGCCTTTGTTAACTAATCCAGAAAATAAAAACAACAAATTACAGACCTTTGCCAGCTTGCAAACCGCAGAATTATAATCCTTCTTTTCCTAGGTTTTAAACTGCCCATCGAATCTCACTAAGAAAAAAAGTCTTTTCTCTCAGGAACTCTCGAATACCTCTCTGTTTTAGAAATTCCTCCTTGGCTCCCCGTCAATTGGTGCTCACGATTCCGTTGGCTCTTGGTTGGTCTCTTTTACTCACTGATTCTTCCCTTTTATAGTCGAAAACTAGAGTCCACTCCCTGAATCAGGCTCCTCTGTCCCGGCATGATTCAGGGATTCGCGGAGAGAATCACGCAGGATTTGGGGAGCGCCTCTTTTGTGGTAACCGTTGCAAAAATCGAAGGGAGGAAGAGATGGGGGAACTGGGTCGATTTGGGGAAGATGATGAGAGAGATTCGAGGGGAGGAGATGGAGAAGGAGACGCGGGGAGGCGAGGTAAATGGGGATTTAGGGATTTGGGGGATCCGGGTCAGGCAGGTTATAGGTTTGGGTATTGGGCTGTGCAAGGTGAGTGGGCTGAGTGCTTTACCCTTTGTTTTTTTTTTACTAGACCGCCAAACAAACGGATTCCAAGGGCCAGTTTTACTTTTTTTTTTTTTAGGATACCAATTATCCGTCTAATTAATTGGTGGCGACACTCATTTTCTCTGTGTTTTCCCTTACGCGCCT